>JZKD02S0599724.1:613419-650158 GCA_000966675.3 Picea glauca | reverse complement strand
TTCGTAGCCGCCGACTTCTTTGCTATTCCGCCCAATGGTAGGAATAGATCCTTCTAATATAAATAGTCTTCCATCTGCATCTTCCATAACTAGTAGTTTTGGCCGTTAAATTTCTTGAACCTAAACTTTCCATCTTCCGACATTGCTTCCAGTCGATCCAGGAACCCTATTTTCCTACGAGTTACCTTTCTCTCTGATACCAGTTGTTAGAAAAACAAGACCATGGAGCAATAAAATAAAACAAATGTGGGAAAAAAACAAAGAAGATACACAATACAAGAGAGACACAGATTTACGTGGTTCACCCAGTGTGGGCTATGTCCACCAGAGAAATTTCCAGGTCCTTCCTTTATTATTATCCAACAAATGAAGGGATACAACCTACATCAAAACTTGTTATAACTTCCTCTTCTTTCTCTCACAGTCTCCTCTATCAGAATACAATATTCGCAATCAACCATAGTCGCAATACATTTCCCTCATAAAAGAGGGTTGCCTTCTAGGGAAAAAAACCCTAACATAATCTCTATCGTTAGATATACAACCTTATAATGAACGGTCTATATTTTCAATGAAATTACAATATACATTTACAAGGCAAATTTTCCTTCGGGGTCTTCTCCCCCAAACCCTCGCTTGCCCCCAGACCCCCCAACCGGGCGGATAGCCCCCCCGGACCCCGCAGAGGGGGTACGCCCCCTCTACACTTCCCCGTGTGGAAGAGTGTACATACTTCTAGGGTGTAAATACTTCATGGGGTATAAACACAGCTGAAAGTAAAAGACCTTTGAATCAAGAAGATAATCAGGCTCCACAACCAACAAGTAATGCCACCTCTCAAATATTAGTCGTAAATAGGTGGGATTATCAGATCTCTTATGAGAACATGATTCCAGATCATCGAGATATGCCTCGACTATTTGTTTTAAGTCATGGAAAGAAAACGACATGGCCCATTGAAAAGGGGATCTGAAACTCTTAAGGCTAAAAGTCATTTTTCTATATGCAAATGTACTCAAAGGAAAAATAAAATCCATTTTATTTTGGTCCTTGGGCTTTATATGAATTTAATTGTACCTAAAACATCCATCCATAAAATAAAATACCTCACAATATGCGTAGTCATTGACAATCTGGTCAATAAATGGGGTTGGGAAATTGTCTTTCGGGAAATATTTGTTCAGGTCACAAAAGTCCATACATACTCGTATCGTACCTTGATTCTTGTTGAAAGGAATAAGGTTCAATACCCATTCTTTCAATTGCATGGGATAGATGAAACCAACCTTGATGATTTTCTCTACTTTAGCCTTTATTGTTTCTTCCTTGCAAGGATTGACCATGAGAAGCTTTTGTCTAACAGGCTTAATATCAGGGTAAGTTGTGATCTCTTGTTCAACAATGCATGGATCAATGCGTGGAATCTCCTCACAAGACCAAGAAAAGAAGTTGCAAAATTATTTCAACAATTCAGTGTAGATATGAATATCTTCGGGAGAACTATTCCCTCCGACGAAGACTTTTTCCACAACGCCAGGGGCTCTAGAGATGTAGATAGGAATCATTTCAGCTATACTTGTCATTTTTCCCTCAACATATATTTTGTACATATCCATATGGTTAATAGGACAAGGGGCCTCTCCATTCATGGTCATAATGAACTCTCCTACCTCTATTCTCTTGAGCTCGGGTAAGAAATAAGATCGGTGGTGAATATCATCCTAAGGTCTGTCTGGCGTAGTCATTTCCTCCAGGATATCCTCGTTAGAGTGAAAGACTAATTTCAAAGGGTCCTAGGCAGCAAGAGAGTATTGAGCCCAAATATGCCTAAGAACAGGGCCTAGCTCCTATGGGGGAGCCAAATTAGGGTTGGATGAGGCTTGATGGACAATATTGTACACAACCTCGACACCGGATAAGGGAATGGTAATTCCAAGGTGCCATACCCCTTCCATCAGATTCGATGGGGAAGGTAAACTCTACAGGTCATTAAAGTAACTCATTCTAAAAGACTCAACTTGAAATATTGTATCCTTCAGCTCGTCAGGGATAGTCAAAAGTCCCCATTAAATATGGAAACAATCCGTCACCTAAGTTGACAGTACCTGTCTTTTGATTATCAACCGTCGGGACCTTGGATTCCCCTGATGAAGGGTTAGGATGGGAGAAAGATAATTGATCAATGGTTATGATCCAACCTTTGTGAGGAAAACATAAGACCCAAAAAATGATGGATAAAATCATTGTCATAGTGTAGGTCCAACTTTGTCCTAATAAAATATTGTAGTCAAGAGGCACATCGACTACTTCTACTTCAACACACATAGTTTCACCCTCCAAATGCACGGGGAAAGAGGGAATTATGCCATGTGGTCTGAAATATCGACCGTCAAATGCAGTTAGCAACATCGGTGATAGAGACAACTCAGGTTGGTTGATGGACTTCCAACATGCCAATGAGATCATGCAAGTTCAGGCACCTTGATCCTCCATCGTACGGAAAATGTTCTATGTCAACAATTTTGTGGCGTACACCACTGCCATATGAAAAGATACATGGTGAGGAAGACATGGTTTTGTGAGAATCCTTTTTGAATACACACTTAGAAATGTGAGGCATCGTTTCTCCCACTATCTTCTTGATTTGAATAGGAGACAGTGAGTTAGAGGATCATTTTCCATTTACAACAGATTCTGACATTCCATAGTTATGAACCCGTATCTGTAGATTATCTTCAGCTTTCACTATATAAATGTTTACGGCCCAATTTTTATTATTGGGCATGGGGGATCCATGACTTCCCCAAAGCACACTCGTGGATGAGGAAGCTTGAGCCATATTTTTTCCTTGTGAAAAAGGGTTAGTTAACACAGAAGGTTGTTGTTGTGCCAATAGATTTTAGGCTTCTTCAAGCTGAGGGAATTGGTGAATCAAGTGGGAATTCATGCAAACATTACACAGAAACCTCACCTTTCTCTTTTTCATTTTTTCCCTCACCAACATTATTTGCATCCTTCTTATCCCCCTTAAACGTTTTTTTTTAGTTTTCCTCTTTCCCTCGGTTTGTTGGTTACCCTTGGGATTTTTCGATTGCACACTATGTACATCTGACGTTTTGGTTACGGGGGCATCCGAACTAGGAGTTTGGATGGCCATAATTTTATGAATCGATATCTCTTGTAACTAATTAGAAAAATGATATGTGGACTTGATTTGTGCTGAGCCTACTATGTCTTCAACATGAGGACCAAACTTCTATTTGGTCTTGTCGAACGTCGACCATGGTGCATTGAGTAGGATTTTGTATAGAATATTGCACTGAGAGTAAATCAACTCTAGTTGTTGGGCTCTCATGATAGCCTCTTCTTTAGAAAAAAACTTGGACATTACGATGTATTTGGATACACAAAGTACCAAGGAATTTAGGAACCACTTAAGAAAAAATGCAGGAGGGAACTTAACTTTGGTCAAACTCTTTCGTCACTGCCATTCTTAGTTGTGATCTGAGATATGATCAGCTTTCGTCTGCTCAAATTTGGCCAACAACTCAGTGTCAGCATCGTATCTTACTGTTAGTTGGAAATGGTTTAATAAAACCATAGCTAGGTCAATAAAGTAAGTATACTTCGAGCTATCGATCTCGATATACCATTTCATGACACCCTGTATAAGAGTGCATTAAAACAAACACAATTGAACGAAGTTATCCTTTAATGAGTTGGATGAGCACCATAAGTGAAAGGTCATCACATTATCCCCTGGATCTTCGACACGATTTCCTTCGAGCTTAGGGATTTCCAAGGGAAACTTAGTTGGCATGGGTGACCAACGCAGATCATGACAGATTAGGTCGTTCATGTTGAGATTTGGGTACCTTGGAAAGTGGTCTCGTTGTGTTTGTGAGCCTATAAACACAAGAGGGAAATATTTTGTACCATGTACCATGTACTTTATGTCTAATTTCACTTTGACTTGGGATATTTAAGTCAAAAGTGAAATTTGTTCATTTAAGCCTAAAATTTCTATTAATTCACTTTGTGGGTGAATTGAGGGACATAAAGTGAAACTATGGAAACTTAATTAAAGTGGGTTTTGAGTTGAAAATATTTTGAGATGATATCAACCATTGATTAGGGATGATATGAGATGATATCATCCACACATAATTTAGGTTTTCTTATCCTTCCTTGAGGAGGGTGCAAGGGAAAAAAAGAGGCTCATTATTCCTTGTTATGTTCAACAAGAGAGCTGGGAGAGGAGCATGAGGATGAGTTTGGAGGAATTGAGTGAGGAAATATTGGGTGCCCCAATTCATGGAGGTAGACATGAGGCTTAGTCCTTCATTTATTTGTGGAGCGTGTTCTTTCTAGGAGGATGGCGCACTTGAGGAGGAGGGTGCACAACTAGAAGGGATGACTTGTAGAGGTCAGTTTACTTTCAGAATAGTTTCAGTGGAGAGATACATCACATATTTAAAGTTCGGTGCAAGGGTTTCTCCATCATATATTCTAGTTGGCAGAGAGCTTCAATTTAGTGGTTTTGGAAACTTGTGAGGAGGGTGCACCATCCTAGGGAGGATCTTCTTCATTTGGACTTGTGTTTCGTCTTGGTTCAATCTTGTATTGTATCCAGTTCATCTGTTTATTGTACTTGTTGTATTCCAACTTCTTTTCTCCACATTTATACACTCATGTTCCAAACTGGTTTTCCCTGGGGGGGGTTTTATCCATGGTCATGTTGACCAAAAATACATGTGTTCATTTTCATGTATGCTAGTGTTTAGAGCAACATTATTTCAGATCTAAAATATCTCTAGGTGTGTTACATAGATTATGGTATGCATGTGCTAACATATTGTGACAAAAACTACATGCTAGAGCACCTTAATGGCCTATGTGACCGTAACATAACAACAAAGAATTTACTAAACAACTTGTTGTTGTAAAATGAAAAAAAAAACCATGTTTGACAGTTGAAACTTAGATCCAAATTGAGGTCAAAGAAATCCATAGTTGGCATCTTGTTAGAACCTGGAAAATCTTCATGGTATCAGAGCTTGGTCGCTGATTTTTGTTGAGTTTTTGACAACATTTTGTGGACTATTTTGGACATCTTTTGGGAAAATTTTGTAGACAACCATTGAGAGAGTTTAGTGACAGCTTGTTGGCATAAATTTTGTGGAGAGTTGTAGAGCAGTTGTTGGACATTTCATGAGTCTATTTTCACACATACTTGGTAGGAGTGAGGATGATTTTTCATGACCTCTTCTCACAACTATATTGGTAGGAGTGAGGTTGGTGTTCATTTGCCTCTTTTCACACCTGTGGTGATAGGAGTGAGGCAACATTCCTTTGTAGTTGTAGAATTATTTTGATTGCAGTGGGTAGTGATGTCAGCATCTCATATGCGTGTGGAGGATAGGCTAGCTGGACCTAGAAACTTGTATCCTTGGAATGCCAAGATTGTCTTTGTCTTAGAGGACCTCAAACTATGGGATATAGTTCAGGCGACTGTTCCTGTTCCTCTTGCTACTGCTCCTATCTTGTTAGCAGATTTTAGGAAGAGGAAAAAAAAGGAAAAGAGGATGATATGTGATGCAATGTGAGATCACATCATTCCCCACTTGACTTGGAAAGCCTATGCATTTGAGATGTGGGCATCTCTATGCAAGATTTACAAGAGCTCTAACCATAACAAAAATATGGCTCTGTATGATCGAATCAGGGGAAATCGTATGCTCTAGGATGAGTTGGTTACTTCATACATTGGATGATACACCCAAATCAAATATGAGCTTGGAGTCATTGGACATGTAGTGAACCCAGACTCTACGGTGAGGACAACCTTAAACAACTTCACCAAACCACGGGGTCCTTTTGTTTGTGGCATTGTTTCCAAGGATATCATGCCCACTTGGGAGAGAATGTGGGATGATTTCATTCAGGAGGATACTAGAATTACATCAGAGACTTTTCGATAGCAACAAAAATTGCAGGGTGATGAGGATCTTTCTCTTTGGACAAAGGGCAAGAATAAGACTGGCAGGGGAGGTCGACATGGTCCCAAGTTTGGGGCCCCACCATAGGGAGAGAGAAGTGGTGGTAAAAAGAGATACATGAGCACAGTGAGATGCTTTCCTTGTAGAGAGATGTCTCACTATGTAGGACAATGTCCCAAGAAGAAGAAAAAGAAACATGATTATTCATCAACAATAAAATAGGAGCTTCAGTTCGATGCACAGTTTGCGAGAGAGTGTGCATTCGCTACTTGTTTGCCAGCTATCACACCATCCATTGTCATTTGGGGAGACATAATTGAGGAGGACCTATTGACTCATAGTAGTGATTCAGAGGGAGATTAGACTTAGTTTTCATGGACACCATCATCAGGGGCGACTGCTCCACTCGATACAACTTCAGTTTCAAAGTTGTCGAGATAGAGGGTTAGTGCAAGGGATTTAGAGAATCAAAGATTTATGAGGAGGAGAGGCAGGTCACCATGGAGGCTTGAGCCTCACTTGTCTATGGAGATGGGCAGATCAGATTTTATTTCCACTTCAGGTGGAAGCTACTTAGTGAGAGGCCAAGTTTAGGATCTTGGTGAGATTTCAAGATCTAGGTACTCTTGGTGATATACCAAGAGGGGGACACTCTTTATGATATGCCAAGAGAGTGACTCTTGGTGAGATTCCAAGAGTAGTGATCGTTGGCGAGATGCCAGGAGGTAGAAATCCTTGGTGGGAGACCAAGGTTCAGATCTTTGGTTTGATACCAAGATCTAAGTGATCTTGGATAGGTGGAGAGACACTTCCATCTATAGATCACACAGATTGAGTATATATGTGTCAAATACTACATTCATTGATCAGGGTACAACCATACTCACCGAGTATTTTCTAGTAGGAAACCATGTCCACTATAGGAATGATATTGGTGGTGAAGGGCACTTTCCTTGGTAAGAGAGAGCGTTGAGGTTGGGGTACCTTGGAAAGTAGTCCCCTTGTGTTTGTGAGCCTCTAAACACAAGAGGGAAATACTTTGTACCATGTACCATGTACTTTATGTCTAATTTCACTTTGACTCGGGATATTTAAGTCAAAACTGAAATTTGGTCATTTAAGCCTAAAATGACTATTAATTCACTTTGTGGGTGAATTGAGGGACATAAAGTGAAACTATGGAAACTTAAGTAAAGTGAGTTTTGAGTTGAGATTCTTTTGATATGATCTCAACCATTTATTAAGGATGAGATTATATGATCTCATCCACACATAATTTAGTTTCTCATATGCTTCCTTAAGGAGGGCGCAAGGGCAAAGGGGAGGCTCATTATTCCTTGTTATATTCACCAAGAGAGTTGGGAGAGGAGTATGAGGATGAGGTTGGAGGAATTGAGTGAGGAAACCTTGGGAAAACCCACTCATGGAGGTAGCTAGGAGGATTAGTCATTCATTTATTTTTGGATCTTGTTCTTGCTAGGAGGAGGGCGCACAACTAGCAGGGAGGACTTGTAGAGGTCAGTTTTCTTTGAGGACAGTTTTAGTGGAGATATACAACATAGATTCATAGTTTGGTGCAATGGTTTATTCATCGGAGCTTCTAGTTGGAAGAGAGATTCAGTTAAGTGGTTTTGGAAACTTGTGAGGAGGGCGTACCCTCCTAGGGTGCATCTTATTCATTTGGACTTGTTTTTCATCTTGGTTCAAGTAGTTATTGTATCATGGTCATATATTTATTGTACTTGGTTTATTCCACCTTCTTTTCTCCACATTTATACACTCATATTCCAAATTGGTTTTCCCTGGGGTTTTTTTTTATCCAGGGTCATGGTGACCAAAAATAACTGTGTTCATTTTCATGTATGCTAGTGTTTAGAACAACATTATTTCAGCTCTAAAACATCTCTAGGTGTGTTACATAACTTATGGTATGCATGTGATAACATCTTGTGACAAAAACTACATGCTAGAGCACCTTAATGGCTTATGTAACCATAATAGAACAACAAAGAAGTTACTGAACAATTTTTTGTTATAAAACAACAACAAACCCATGTTTGATAGTTGAAAATTAGAGCCAAATTGAGTTCAAAGAAATACCTAGTTGGCAACTTGTTAGGACCTGGAAAATCTTCAGTTCAAAATTCTTGACATTTCTGGAAAATGCAGAGTTGCCAGAAAAGGTAGTATCGATTTTGGTAAATTTACATGAAAAGAGGGGACTGGATTTTGAATGGAACCAGGTTTCCAGGAAAAGCTTAACTATTGGCAAGGGTTTTGGTAGAGACCATGGTGGCCCTGCCCAGTAAAAGCAACTTGCATTTGATTCTACATCGTCAGTTGATTCCCGATGTTGGATTACTTGCCTTGTGCAGGGATTGCTCCTTGTAAAGTGTTCCAAAGATATTTCTTGGGGATGCCCCCAACCAACTCTGTTAGCATAGGTACTGAACCTTTCTTGGGGTTCCACAGAGTGTGGGAGGGGTTTCCCCCGATCAAAATCCATTGCAAAGAAAACGAGCCTTGCCAAATATTTCAAGGACCCTATGAGGCGTAAACTCCTTTCATCACTCCCTGCAAAGGAATGATACCTTGCGTAGGGTTTTGTTGACCAAAAATGGGTTTTCCCCCAGCCAAGAAAGAGTTATTTCCAAATGCGTCGAACAAATAAAAAGGAATAGATCCCATTGGAGTCATGTAGGATTAAGGTCCATGGCTCACCCCACTTAACAAACTAGAGTTGGTATTAAGCCTGATTGACTATTGGAAAGTGCCTTCAAGTGAAGGGGATGGAGGAGGGATGTGAACCCCACCGTAAGGGATAGTGTTAAATGGGGCAGTGGTGCCCACAATGGGTCCTTGCAAGGTATCATTAGAGATCCCTTCCCCCAGACTAATGGTCTATAGAGAAGAGTAGGTTAGAACCGAACTGGACTCAAAACATGACATCCCATATGAAAAGGGAGTGCTAGACACGTTTTGGATAGAGGGAATAGTGGGTAAGGTCATTAAAGGGATTGTGCCACTACCCAAAGTAGTGGGTGTCTGGATGATTGTAGTCATGACAAGTGGAGGTGGGGGAGGAGGTACGATGCCACCTCTTCCGAAAGTCGAGATGGGAGTATGAGGACTCCCTGATGAAGTAGCAATATTTTCTTCCATCATCCCTCACCGAACAAACTATCATTCAGTTGAAGTCAAATTGGGAGGGACTATCTGAATTAGAAGTGACGTCGATAAGTCTGTGATTGGAGGGTTTGTTGGCCTCAAAACTTGAGTCTCAAGGTTAGAAACAATGGATTCCACCAGTGCAGGAAAGTATTCTCTCATATCTATATTAGGTATAGTTTACTGTGGCTTGGTAGCTTCGAATGAGCCTTCATGATCTAGCCTGTGACTCAATGGTGGCGGAGGTGTCTCAAATGTAATTGAAGGTAGGCCCTGAAGCTTATGAAAACGACGAAGTTGTTTATCTTCCACCTTGTGAAATGATCAATCAAGACTGTAAGATTTAGCTACTGTGAAACACATAGCACACACTAAAAAGTTCCTAACGAAAAATCAAAAAAACAATTGACTGGAAGGAAGAACAATTATGCCAATCGACACTAGAGAAACTTATCGGTGCAAGTGTAACTCAACCACAGAAACACCCTCTGGGTATACTCTACAAAGCGTGACTTGACATTTTCCTTGGGTACCACAGTATACCCCTATAGTCACTCATACAAGTCCCTAAAAATAGGCAACTGGGTTCCCAACTCGTAGTCACTCACCAAGTGGGTATAGTCGATAGGAGGGTTGATTGTAATGAGAAGGATAACAAATTCCAAATCCTTTAAAGGGCCCCGAAGGAAAATGGTTTGGAATAAAAACGCATATATTGAATGGATTCCAGGTCCATGAGGCTCCGTAGTCAAATGTGATCAATGTAATTCCCAAGAACAACCCTCAATATACAATCCCCACAATGCTCGGTCCAACTTTGAGGGGTTATCTCCTCAACCTTTCGTTACATGGCCTCGTGTTTATCCCCTGTGTTAGAGGGGGATCTCAACTAACTCTTATAATACTAGACTCTTACCCTCCCTATCATAGACTCCCATGTTTTTTTAGACGGCCTTGAAGAGTTTCCTCCCCACACCTATTTCAAGGCCCTAAAGCCTAGACTACTTGGTGAACCCTACAAACAAAAGTCTAATTGATTTTAAGTGTTAAACATTGATTTCAATTGGCTTGACTTACTCAAAATGGTACAGACGTGCAAATTATGGTGTTTGGAAGAGACGAAAGAGAAGAAAGACTTTAGAATATTCGTGAAAAAGAAACTAGATTCTTCAAATTGAAAGAAAAGGCTTTCAAATCTTTGTAAATGCAAAATTCTCAAAATAGTATTGCAAGATCCTATAATGCAAAAAGTTTCCTATAATGCACTTTTTGTTCTATGATGCAAACTACTAAAATTCAAGGGAAATAACAAGAAAGGAACTTTGAAAAAGAACTATTTTCCTTTGTAAAAAGACAACCTATGCTACAATTACCAAACTAAATGCATAATTGAGTGCAATATTTAATTTTTTATTTTGGAAATTCTTAGAAAAACACAAGTCAATGATCTTTTTTGTTTTTCAAGGCATAAACTGGATAAAGAGAAAATAAAACCCAAGACTCATACAGACCCTAAACCACTGCCTGAACATAGGGATTCACTAGAGTACACAGGAGGATCTAACGCTTATAGGTCGACTCTAAACCTCTAAAGAAAACAAAATAAAATGAAGAAACAACATGGGTTATTTACAAAGAGAAAGTTAAATTCAAACTTTGACCCAACCAAAGACCACTAACAGAGACCCTGAAGAGTTCAAGAAGGTCTGAGAAGAAAAAATCTTCTTGTAAGGAAAGATAAAGTATTTTTTATTTTTTATAAAAACCTTCCAAAACATAGAGACGTAGGCATTTCAAAAGCATCCTACGTATGCACGCAAGCTATATACTATGTATATTGCATATGTATGTGGGCTAAATAGAGGACATGGCAGATACACCTCTAAAAAATTTTAAAAGAAAAAAAAAAAACTTGGATAGGTGACTCGACAGGGAAGGTTGATAAGCACCTGGAAGGCGATGAGAGACCCTATACTAGCTTAGTAAACTTGAAAAGCGCAAAAAGAAACTGAAAAAACTGAATCAAAGCAAAATCTCCCACTAATACCCTAGAGAGACTCTCTAGTGGAGTCGTCAATTATGCTATGGGGAAAATCCCCCTATAAGGGAAGAGCATTGACTTCCATTAAAAGACTATTCTACCCTTAAGTTACCCAAAAAATATCTAAATTGAATGTCAAGAAAGAGGGAATAAGGTCAATGGGTGCACCTTTAGTTCTTACGACCGATGTAGATATCTTTTGTCTTTGCAGCTTCCTAGATTGTGGGTCTCCTCCCAAAGATGACCTACAAAAGATTAGGAAAACAATGCTACAACACATTAAATATCTACTTATAACTTTCAAGGTTTAGATATAGACATAAATTCATAAATCGATAAAATCATATAGGCATAATATTTTGGGACAAGAATGAACTCTTTTAATAAGTTTCAAGACAAAAATGATTACAACCTTTTTCGACAATCACTCCACGAACCATGTACGGGGTCCTATATCGTGGCTCCAAGTGCATCAATATCACGCTTTCTTCTCACAACCAACTTATCAATTTGGAAAGGATAAATGGTTTTATAATAAGAAAGGGTTGGAGGGGAAGGATGAGGCCAAAACTTAGAATAAGATGCAAAACTTGGGCTAATAAGGGGAAGGGATTTTGGTGGAGTTTTCTTATTCTCTTGCTTGTCTCTTCAAATCACACCCCAATACCTCTTTTTATATGATAACAATATGGTTATTCAGTTTGGGGACATGTACAAGGGGTAAAATGGTTAGGAAACCCTCGATAACCCATAAACTCCTTCGAATTCCTTGCAATTTTATATTTTTTTCAGTTTTTGGAGGTAAATGTGGGATAACTAGTATGCATCTTGTGTATGTACACAGGATAACTAATATTCATCACATCTGTGTACACAGGCTATTAGCTTAGTAGGGCGTGTCAATTTTCCAAAAAATGGTTTTTTAAGAAGAATCCTCAGTAGTATTTTTGAAAAGAATGTAAGTGGAAAGGCCAATGTGTTGTATGCATAGGTAAGGTATTTTTAGACTATTACATGATGGTATTATGAAAAAAACACAAAATGTCATTCCAAATAGAATGAGGATGGATAGCTTAGTTCATGATGGCCACACATTTCAGTTGAATTTGAAACAACTTTATAAACCCACAAAAGGAAAAGAAAAATATCAAATTAGAAAACCGCATCACTTGAATATTCACAATTTGAAAGCATTGATTAGGTACAATCCATATGCACATGTGGTTGACTATGTAGTTATTGTTGAACCAATGAAAGCTCCTACGAGGGAATAATTTGATAGATCGAAATGTTTTGACTACAAATATTATGTGATTAGAGGAATAATTCTTCATAGGCTAGAAGCGAATTGATGCAAGAATATCCCAATAATCCTCTTTTTGAGACAATAAAATGCATAATTTATGTCAGTTTAACATATTTAGAAGAAAATTTATTGGAATGGGATCATAACATAGACAATGAGTACATAATTTCTATGAATTTCATTCAAAGGGTGAGATTTATCCATAATGATTTTTTTTAAATATGTCGTGGGGAGAGATCAAATGTTGATATCAAGTTTTAGAAGCAATGTTGTATGTAAATAGGATTCCCACTTGATGATGAAGATACAAAAGAAAAAAATCACAAAGGAAGTGATATATTTAGAGATGTCGATAGATATTTTGAATTGGGATTTAGAAATGGACAGGTATGGGATTTGATAGATGATATATTCACCCTATGGGAAAATGTTAGTATAAAAAATCAGAGATTTAAGAAGGCTAAACCATTGATATGTGGCACAAGTAAGATAGGTCCTAACATAAAAAATATTCCAGATGATATGACTATAACATCTTGGAGATCAATACAAGAAGTGAAGTATGATAAAATTATCATAACTATATTATCACATGTTAGGTTAGGAGAATTGTCAATGGAATAAATGTGTGATGAATGTAAAAAGTATGTTTTTTGAGTTATTTTTATTTATGTTAGGACAAGAAAATTATTTTTTTCAGTTTAACATATCAATGTTCTAAGTATTTTGTTATATATATCATTATAAAATTACCATTTTATTTATTTATTCACAAGGTGTATATGAGAATACAAGAGGAAATGGTCAAAATGTTGAATGAATAAAGTTGGGATAATGTTAAACTCAACTATCTAGATTCAAGCTCTTCAACAATATTGAAACATTTTTTTGTTGCATTCAAAAAGGTATGTTGATTTATTACAATTATATTATTCATTTGTAAGTTAATTTATTTATATTTTAATATTTATATATAACTATATGTTTGTTTGTTTCATTAAATATGCCAAAGAAGAATGCATATGGCGTACCTAAAACTTTCACAAGTTTTATTCAAAAAGACAAGTTTGAAAGAGAAAGAAGGCGATGTGTTCAAAATGTTCAACTTGATGACACCCTTGATAACTACATTTGGAATGGGCTCGACACTGTTCAATATAAATTTATATTAGGTGATTGTGAACAACTTGAAAATATTGTTCCTAAAAAAGAATACTCCCTAGTTATTGCAGATATCCCTCATGGCTATAATATCCAAAACATCGGATATGATATTCAACCTTATACTTACTAAGCTTTCAATAAAGTGGTTATTGTATTTATGGAAGTTACAAAATCACCATTTTCGATATTTCTAGTATTTCATTCAAACACACGACAAGGATTAGTAAAATAAAGCTTCAAGGGGAAAGAAAATACAATGATGCAGTTTATTTGGTAAGATATTGAAAGTGTATGTTTATCAATTAAGATTAGAAAACAATTTTATTAATTCACAAGTTAATTGAATTTTCACTTATTTATGTTACATGCACAAGCCTAATATTTAGAGATCCAATAGAGAATAATTTAAACGTGATTTTGAGAGTATACATCTTACAACCTGGCAACACATGATTCTTATAATTCTGTTCTTGTCAATGCAAAGGATGGAGAGACTCCTAGTAGTATATTGGTATACAATGGTGTGGTTAGAAAGATATCATATGAGGAAAACTATTTGAAAGGAGAGATGGTTAACATTTATCAAAAAACAAAAGCATTAATTAATTATCTTATAGATACATTTTCAAATGAAGGAGATTGGGTTTTGGATTTGTTCTTGGGTTCAGGTAAGAATTGTGATCTAATATTTATGAAATCATACTTCAATCTTATATTATTTTTAATTTATGTCTTTTTATAGTATATAACTTCATTATTTATTTTTTATTTGGTGATTAGGTACAACATTAGCATGTTTCTTACAGAAAGGAAGGAATTGCATAGCCATTGAAAGTGACCCAATGCAATGTAGTTGTATTCAACACAAAATTAATGTTATTCCATCTCTTCCAGATAAAATGCAAGAAGTTGGCTTGAGGAAAGGGGATTTTAGTGAATCAAAGGTGGCAAAATTTTCAAAGGAACCTCAAGTACCATTCTGGATGAATGATCGGAAAGGATTACTTTGGAGAACCTGTGGATATCAAATAGCCAATGGAAGAACACAATGACACAATGGAAGAAAAAACTAACGTCGAAGAAGATTATAATGTGTCTATTGAGAGTGAGGAATTTGGGATATATGATCTTGTTGATTAGTTTTAATATTCCCTTGAAGACGATGCTCAATTTTGTAAACTTTATACGAGCTATAATTGTAATTTTTTGACTTTCAGATTTTAAAATAAGAATAAAGATGTATCTATTGTTGTTTTGTGATGATTATTTTTATTGTTTTCTTTTTCATTTTATTTGTATGTGAATCATTATACATTGGAAAATTTTATTAAATGTTGTCATTATTTACTTCAAATGTATAAAAATATGAAAGAAAACAATTTTTTTTATAACATTTTGACTTTTTTTGTTCAATTATGTCCATAAAAATGCTTTATTTGACATGTTATTTTAAGGAACATGTACCAAAATATATAGTTTTTTTTATTATATATGACTATGAAATGTGTAATTTTTGCTAAATATTCAAAAATAGTGTTATTTAACTACAATTTTTTTCGATGTATTGAAGTAAAGGTAAACAATGTGTTAAAAATGATGTTTTCCACTATATTTAAAAAGTATGGAACAATAAATTAATTAAGGAGGAAAAATTATATGAAAAAATTTAACTTAAAAAAAGGTAAATGGTAAAAAATATTTTTAATATTGAAAGAAGCATGAAAAAATGACTAAAAACATCGTTGAATAAAAAAAATTAAAAAATTTGAAAATAGATGAAAAATAAGAATTTAAAAATACAATGTGGAAATATTGTGGATCAAAAAATTTAAAATATCGAAAAACCACCTAAAAATGAGAACTTTGTGGATTTCTCATTAAGTTGGTAACTATGTTTTCCATGACGACGCAACCATAAGAAACCCAATAGT
The DNA here is from genome assembly GCA_000966675.3 of Picea glauca. Taxonomy (NCBI): domain Eukaryota; kingdom Viridiplantae; phylum Streptophyta; class Pinopsida; order Pinales; family Pinaceae; genus Picea; species Picea glauca. Next base: position 634,549 of record JZKD02S0599724.1, on the reverse strand, counting down.
GTCATGACCATTGAGTACTCACACAATGAAAACACTCAACACTATGAGAACCTCTCAGAGTAAGACACAGAGTAGAGAAACAAAACCATGAAGTGTGAAATGAACCAAACCCAGGAAAGGTCAGAATGGTTATGGATTCAACCCAAAACCCTAACACTTGGAACAAAAAAGACCCTACACATGTACAACCTCAGGATAAACACCAAGTAAATCTTGTCTCGAGATGGTAACTATAGGTGGTTCATGGAAAATTGCAGGACATGCTGGCTAAAGGAAGAGAAGTTGGTGGAAAATGCAATTAAGGATGGTACCCATATGGGTTTAATAACCTCGTAGAACGTTATAACAACTCATTGTGTGCCAAATTTTATCCATTGCATGATATGATAGAGTTAGTATTAATGCATATCAAATCCCATACTAATTCCTTTTATTAAGATCCAACGTCCAAATAAACCAAAAATTAATACATATGAAAAGTAATGTGTGATAGGAAAACGATATACCTTGGGGTGAAAATTTATATGAGGATGATTAACAAGGATCACATAATATAAAATTCAAACACTATGATAACAAGGAGCTTGTATCAAATATTAGTGTTAACCATAGGAGGGTTTGCGAATTAAATAATCATGTTAGACCTACATAAATAATCATGTTATTCCTCAAGTTGAAATAGGAATAACCTCAGAATATGGAAACTTAGAATATATGTATATAGGTTATCACATTAGTAATTATTATGGAATATGACTTAGGATAACCTCGAAAAATATTGTTAAGTATGGATTTTCTCAACTCGCAATTAGTATAAAACAAATATAACTTAGGTGGCGAGAAGTTATGGAGGAAGGTAAGTAAAATAGATTATTATGGTTGAATAAATGATATAATAATTTATTTATTTTTAATTTTGAAACTTTAGGTCTTTGACAAGGAGAAATATACATACCTCGTCACAATGTAGCATAAGGAAAGAATACACTCACTACATGATGGACTTGTGTTATAGAATATAGAGGTAACTAGAAATTTCTTTTGCGTCAAAGTATATATAGAATAATGGATAAACACATTATTATCATTTAACTCATGGTAATATGTTTGCAGGTATTTAATCCATTGGAGACATTCAGTTGTGAAGCACTAAAACAAATTAGGTTTAGTTAATTTAAATTATCAATCATTTAGTATGTTATTTTTTATTTTTTTCATGCTAATATCAGGTGAGTAACATTTTATTTGATCACAAGGAAATGAAACCATGAATACTCTGGTGTGAATATATATTTTTTAATGCAAGGAAAAATTTTCTTTATTTTTTTCCACTTTTTCATTTATAGCATCAAATATACACTTACTAATTGTAGTGGCACTAAGGGTGCTTTCCTTGTTTCCACCACTAGAGAGGTTGGGGTTCTTAACAGGGGTGGGATGAAAATGTCCCTTTGAGTACAACACTTTCATATTTTAATGGGGACTAAGAATTGAAATGGTCTGAACTTGGATATCTCATTGAATTTCCTTCAGGGATAAGTAATATCTCAGGCAAGTTTGAATGGTTTTGAATTCTTGTTATTTTGTGGGGTCCCAACCAATGCACTAGCTATACTAGAACTTGTAATCCCAAAAAGTAGTCATAAAATGCATCTTGTTTGTTATTTATTTGTATGAACTAATTGAAAATAATTATGAATTCCTTGACATAATTCCCTAGCCAAGAACCATCTCAGGAACAACACTACCTACATAAAACTCAGAAATTATTAATGGCCTTTATTTTATTTATTTTCAAAGGAAATGGGACAATATATATTAAAATATTTCCACGAATGACAGTGATATAGGTACATACAAAAATTCAAAAAATAACACTTGCTTGGTAGAAAAAACAAGCTTTAAGCATGTTGATTTATGCTCATAGTTGTTGTTTTCCAATATCTTCTACAAATTTCCATATTGATTTCCAGGATAAGTCCTATAATAGATGCCTAATACTAGTATGATAAAGCTAGTATACTTACTAGATGACTACCACATATCTCGGTCTCGGGACGTTAGGATTCCACACCCTTTTCAATAACCCAAAATTAATGAGATTCACAATAATCTAGACCGTTGATCTCGTTGGTGATCACTAATCATGGCCTCTTCATATATGATATAATTTGACAACAGATCATTGTCGATACTTTCAATGATCGATGGTCAATCATCATTCAACTTGCAACAAATACTATCACCTACATAAATTCAACATATACATGGACTTATTTGTTAATACCAATATCTAGGTCCTTAGGATGACCGATTTTGATCCTATGACCCGTGAGTTCTTTTTCCCATGAAAATAGACTCAATAAATCGCTACAAAATCAACTACCATCATACATACCCTGGTTCATTTTGAATTCAACATTATTAGAATCCCTTTAATTTCGTCCTCCTGTGAAATTCATAGAAAATTCACCATTAACATGTCTCTATATTTCAGAACCGTTGCAAGCTCCTTTTACTCACATGAACAACACCAAGTACCAAAGGCTTAAGTGCAGAGGTTTGAATCATGGCTAGGATCTCGAGGTGGTGGGTATCTTTGTGAATAATATCACACCGTATTTTCTCTCTTTAACCCACATGACTATAACGTGGGTCGAGGCATGTGTCTTAACTGGTGCATTACTCTATGGTGTGCATTGATCCTATGCCATTGATATACAACATCAACCAACAATACATCTATGTAACCCTACAAATGGACAAATAATGGTTTATAAAACCATTGTATGGAGGACCAACATTCCACAAGTCTCTTCGACATGTTCAAGGGTGGTTTGAATAAACCATTGCAGAAATGATCTCCTCTGTGTTAAATCCCAAGCACTTTATCAATGCACGTTCAATGAAAACCCTTAATATCCTCTCCTAATAGATAGTTGGATATAAATGATCCATGATATCATTGAATCTCGTATCATCGTTGATCTTTATAGTGATCAATGATGGTTCTTCCACTTCTAGTTCTAGTTTTGACCACAAGAATATTGAGCTAGATCCATAATCATGATGTGGCATAGATTGATATGACGATCCATATTATTCCACATTCAACACCTCCATTGTTTCTCTCTTAATGTCGTTGATATGTACTCCTATACTGGATGACTACCTCATATCTCAGTCTTGGGATGTCGGGATTCCACTCCCTTCTCAACAACCTAAAACTCTTGAGATTCACAATAGTTTGGACCATTGATCCCACTGGTGATAAACGGTCACGACCTCTTCCTATATGATATCATTTGGCAATATATCTTCATTGATCCGTTCAGTGATTGATATTTGATCGCCATTCGACCTGCAACAAATACTCTCACTTACCACACCCAATGATGTTTCCTCTACCACGTCATGGCCTATATTTTCCATATATATATTTAAATTTTATACAGTCTCCATTGAAATTTCGACGACATGGTCATTTCTCTTTATATGACAGTTCAGGTTTACTCCAAGGAAGGGTCGTTGTTCTTTCGATGAAGGGTCATTTTTATATCGCCAAATGATTATGATTTAGTCGTTTCTCTTTCGATGAATGGTCATGTTTAGTGGTTTTTATTTTGACGAAGATTTCGACAATGGGTCATGGATCTTTCAATGAATGTTTGTGTTTAGTCATTTTTTCATTCAAAGAATGGTGGTTTATCTTTCGACGAATGTTCATGGTTTATTCGTTGCTATTGCAATGAATAGTTCGGAGAATACTCATTTCTCTTTCGATGAATGTTCATGGTTTAGTCATTGCGCTCGCGTCAAATAGTTCGATGAATGGTCATTGTTCTTGGGATAAATGTTCATGGTTTAGTCGTTTCTCTTTCAATGCATAGTTCGAAAAATGATTGTTTCTCTTTCAATGAATTTTCATGGTTTAGTCATTTATCATTCAATGAACATTTTGACGAAGAGTCATTTCTCTTACAATGAGAAATTTTTTGAAACAATGAGAGAACCTATGTCGTTGCAGTTCCTACCTTCCTATGATGACAAAAATGGGTTTAAGTTGTCGTTCGACGACCGATGAGAGACCGACGAATATTTCATAGGAAACCCAACTAACTATTTCATTAGAAGTGGAGTCGATCTAGTTATGAACTCATGTTCATCAAAAGAGCAACAAGATTATAATGATGATAAATCAAGTTCAAGATTTCGTTGGAAGCATAACGTGTTTATGATGTAAAGTTTTCGTTAAAGTGTCAAAAAAGTGTCCCAATGTAAGAGTGATTGCATTTTTGTTGTACGAATCTATTTTTTGGCATTTTCCAGGTGTCAAGGGGTAATTTTCAATTTTTGGAGGGAAAAGGCCAATCTACATTTTTGGAGGTTGATCCACCTATGTGAGGGTTCAATTTGCATATTTGGGAGGTTGATCTTCTTTATTGAGGGATTATTTTCCTATTGGAAGAATAATTTTACTCGCATTTCAGTTATTGAAGGATCATTCACCATCTGAGAGGGAAATTTATTTGTTTGAGGGAATATTACCATGGATAAGAGAGTTTTACCAAATGCTTTCACTCACTGCGTGTATGACCATGCCCGCATGATTGTGATTCATATTCCTCATGCACCGTGCATGCATGTTTTCACTTATGGGCTCTAGTTTCCTGCATTGTGTACAAATGCCTCTCTAATTCATATTGCAAATATGATTTTATTGCAGCATGCAACATGGCCTCAACCAGAGAGGGTTATTTACCATTTTTTTTTATGGAAGAGTGAACCTTATGCCATGTTCTTGGACAATGATCTCATTACATATTTTGTCTATCTCTTTCTCTGGTGTTGATTTCATCCTTAGTATTTGAACAATTTCTTGATGATTCAATAGCTTCATCCATTTTTTTCAATGTCTCGACCATTTTAGAATGGTCAGAGGGTTTATCTCTATCGAAAGGCCAAACAAGGCTATTTTTATTTGATCAAAGGGTTGTTTTGATTGTTGTGGAGGATGCTTTTCCTATAAGAATGTCATTTTCTTAGATCTAGGGTAATTTCCATAGTGTTTTTTTGACATGTGGAAGATCATCGAGAGGGTAATTTCTTCCAATATTCATCAGAGGTAAACACATTCATATTTTTCATCTATTATTAGTTTCTTTTATTTTTACATTAGATCATTGTTTCTTAGTTTTTCTAATAATATGTGCATAGGTTGTATCTTGTACCAAATATTTTTTCACTAACCTACTTGTGTGGAAGATATTTTTGACAATTTTAGGTGTATGTATCTCTAGTACTTTCTCATGGTGATAGCAAGAAAACATGCAATGCTTAAGGCTTAGTTAATTTATGCCTAGATTTTTCAAGTGATATCTTTTTTATTTTGATCATATTTTACACTCTATATGTTGTTGCTGACCCTTGCTATGTAAAATAAATTTCATTTTGTGGTCTTATCATGATCATTATATTCTTTACTCTTGCAAGTTCTTATGTGCAGATTAGCTCTCTATTTTCTTCACTTTATCCATAGGTTTTTTTGTCAAGATTTGTGGGATAGCTTGGTTCTGCAGATTGTTCCTATCTTGAGTTTGTAAACATATTGATATTTTAATTCAACATTCATTCTTTAAAGTTGCAAGTGTCTTCTTCATGCACTTTATTGAGAATCTGATTGCAGTTGTAATGACTTCCTACATTATTCCTTTCTCCAGTTAATCCTTGATAACAACAAAGTTTGAAACTATTTCCCACTTTATCCAGAATGTTTGAAGTTATAATCAAAGGGCATGTAACGTAATGAAATTCCATTTCATATCAACATATTGTAGTAATAATGCAATGTAATTAAGTGCCATATTCTACTATAAAGTCATGATGATTATTTGTGGGGCTCATTTTTTTATCGATAGACCATTGGGGTCTTGTATTTGCAATGTAATGTTAAGTAGATTTCTTTGGTTATAAAATTTTTCTGTTGGAAACATTTTGATGTATAGATATGGGATTCTTGTATACATAATAGAGACTACTACAATAGTATTGCTCCATTCATGTTGGTTGGGACAACTATTTGCTTTCCACATGTTCTATTGTATTGGCCATTTGAGGTTTATGAACACTATTGGTGGTGTTCTGCAAGAGTTCATTTATCTATAAATTGAATTATGGTTGTGATTCTTGTTTGATAGACACATGTTATGTTGTATTGTCCATTTAAGGTTTTTGTACACTATCATGATTTTATGCAAGAGTTCATCGTACAACTTGGTTCAGGTGCAATTTCATAATTCAGTGAGGAAAATTTGTTATCTTCATCAAATCCATGACATGAAGTGTGTTATTATTTGTATATTATGGGAAATTATGAAATTTTTCATCAAGGGGGATTGTTGATGTAATGCCATCTTCCTCCATAAGTGTTCCTTCTCCCTAGTATTCATTAATGGGGAATGTTGGAATGTGTTAGTTTGGAAGGTATTATATTTCTTATTCTTGTAGGGAATGTTGGAAGCTATAGTAATGCCATATTCCTCCATAAGTGTTCCTTATCCCTTGTCATCATTAATGGGGAGTGTCAGAGTATGTAATGATGAATTGTTTGGTATTGGTGGAATGTATTAATTTTGAAGGTAGTAATGTCTACTCTTATGTAAAATATTTATCACACAAGCATCTTGAAGTAATACACTGTTGTTACCATTCATTATATAAAGAGGTGAAACTACATTTATCCGACATGTATTTTGGGATGTAATTCCTCCATAAATCTTGGTATATAATAGAGGTAATAGAGACCCATGAGGTACATTGAAATGAAGTATCACATAGTGATCATATACATTAGAATGATGTGAATATGGATTGTGATGTGTGAGAGATGAAGTGTATGATTGGATATTTATGAAGAATCAAGAAGACAGTGCCTTCTTGTATATGTTTCCCCATTTTGTGGTTTTACAACATATATTTGGTGTTCTCTCATTTTTCTCTTGTGTCTTTCTTATTTTGATTATCTGTTGTTGTAAGGTTATGTTGTTTAATATTGTTTTATGTTTATTCATGTCTCAATATTCTAACATGGTATGCTATTATATTAATACACATGAATAGATATACAATAATATTAAACAATAGAACCTTACTGGTCTAGCCTCCTATTACAAAAACATATAATCAAAATAAGAAACAGACAAGAGAAAAGGGAGAGTGCACCAGATATACATGGTAAAACCCGAAAATGGGGAAACATCCACGAGAAGTACGAGGGATTCACCTTGTTACATAGTCAATATATTGTACGTATTGGGGGGGTGTGGGGTCTCAAGGGGTTTATAACTTTTAGGGGGTATAAAAAGGGTTATCTAGTAAAAATAGGGGTTTATTTTATTGGAAATATGCATTGGGAGTGGGGTTCAACAAAAGTATTTTGGAAGATATTTATCAATATATAATGAACTTAGGGGTATTCTTTAATATACCATGAATGAAGTCACTATGTCACAGTTTCAATGAGTGAAGACCCCATGATGAGAAGGTATTGTCTTCTTTACTCTTCATAAATACCCAATATTACACTTGAGCTCCCACACATCTCACTCCATATTCACATCATTCCAATGTATATGATCATTATGTGATCCTTCATTTCAATGTATCTCATGGGTCTCTCTTACCTCTATTAAATACCAATAGGTATGCAAGATCTACATCCCAAAACACATGTGGGATAAATGTAATTTCACCTTTTTATATAATGAATGGTAACAAGAGTATATTACTTAAAGATGCATGTGGGATAAATATTTTACATAAAAATGGACATTATTACCTTCCAAATTAAAACATTCCAACAATACCAGACAAGTCGTCATTACATATTCCAATTTCCAACAACATGTGCAAGGAATGATATTTTCATTCCCTTTAGTATGAATAATAGTTGGAATTGTGATTACATTTTTAGAGTAATATAACAATGAAATACCTTCATGGGATGATTACAAATGTTGCAATGAGATGATAATGTTCATGAATACTGACAATTGTTTGGATAAATGAAAGTTAATAAAAATTGCAGGAAAAATGGTCTTTGATATGGCAATGTTATAATGCCATAAGGAAGACTGATGTGTGATACACCAAGAGCCAAACATTCTGTGAAGAAATCTCATGCTTGGGAAACTTGATTTCCTATATAAAACAAATTTGGATTAAGAAATAAATTCTTATGTTGATATTTCATGATGATTGTATATGTGTGGTATAGACAAGATGATGACTATTGAAGTTGGAAAGCTCGGGAAGAAGTCTACTGTTAGGAAAGTGGAACCCTATGATTACCATCGGTTATGGACATATAGTGAAATTATGGTAGTGAGTTGGTGCTCCCATTTTGAAAGAACACCTTGGAAAATGATGGATCACTTGAGGGAATGTGTAGCAAAGAAGGGGATGCATGAGCTTGGAGGGTGAGGATGGAAAGGGAGACAAAGTTTAGTAATTCATGAGGTATGGTGGTTAGAATAGTGAGGGTGTGTCACGAAATAACAATAAGATGAATTATTTATTGTGGCATGTTTTTGAAGCATGGGACAACCATACAAGAACAACTAAAAAATGAATAACACCAAGAGGTGGTGTAATTCAAAGGAAAAATGAATGTAATACTAGTCACAAAAAAAACAAAGGTCCAGAAGATAAGAGAAGAGAAGATAAAATTTGAGTGGCCTTGTTGTAGCTTGAAAGAAGCAAAGTGGAGCTTAAGATGCAATGCAAAAAACACATTTACAACTATTTTAAAGTTTGAATATTCCATTATCACAGCTAGAGTTCCTATAGCCATAAATCTAAAAATTCCTTCCAACCTTGTTCTAGAAGCATTGATAAAATAAGTGATACATCCTGAGGGACTACATTGGAGAGAAGTGGCAACACTTTCTTGGATTGCATAGGTTGAGGGGAATGAGCTCTTGTTGGTTGGAATTGTTGTGAGAATCAACAAATTATGAAAGTGGTTGTAGTTCGCATTCTGAAAGCTTCATCTTTGATACTTCATGGTCGATTGTGCATTGGAGCCATGGTAAAATAATGGTACAAATTGATAGAATTCTTGCAGAGAAGGGGGCACACTTCCTTTGATTGTGAATACTAAGGGGAACAAGATATTATTTGTAGGAACTGCCATAAGAATGATGAATTATGAAATCATTGTGCATGTTTTTGGTTAGAGTGTGTATGTATATATGGGTTTTGGGTTGAACTTCCTATGTATATATGGTTTTGGGGCCATAGTGTCTATGTATATATGTTCGGGATGGAACTCCTGTGTGATATCAGGCCAAGGATCATATATATTGATTAAAAGACATAGAACCTATATTTTTTATATGTATGAACACCTAGTGGCTGTTGTGCACAAAGGATAGTGAAAAAATAATAATGTACAATAGCCAATATGTAATCCCTGGTTTTAATCCCCTCAAATTATAATGTAATTTTATAAATGTGACTTAGGTTGGTGAGCCAATATGTACATTATGTCGGTTGAGGGATGAATTGTATATTATGTATATTGAAAGAATTAATAAAATAATAGTCATTGGATACGATACGAGAGGGACAAAAATGATAGGGGGATATGAATACAAAAGAGAGGAATATAAAAGAGGGATCCAAGGGAAACCCAAGTCATTTCCTAAGTTAATGTATACTTATCATGTAATACTCCCTTTGACTTGTTAGGCACTCAATAATTGAATTCATGTAAGAGGATGGGTATGATAAGTAACATCTTATAGTTATTTGGAGCATGGGGTTTAAGTACAATCATCCTTGGGAAGAGTATGAGTCAAGAAATCATGGGAGAAAAAGGAAATTCGAGTAGGAAATGAGGACAATTTTTACATGTTGTTTTTGGGTAGCAAGAGGAGTTTTGAGTGTTGGGAAGAGAATCGGCCATGTAGTTCTTGAAGGAAACCATTTTTTGGTTGTGTTTATGTTGAGAAAGAGGGTTGTGTGATTGTAAATTGGACTGTGATCATGTGATGTATGTTTTTATTGAGGAAATGGCTTAAGAACATTGTGAAGGCTGCTATGAACACTCCTAGAGTATATGAGAGTTTTGGGAGTCCCTAGATAAGATATTCCTGGAAAAATGAGTGCACTAGAAGCCCTAATAAATGAATGGTACAACCCAAGGGATTGCTTGCAGAGAAGGGGGTAAATTCCTCAGCTTGTGCAAGTTTTGGAGAAGCGAGATGGTGGATTGGAAATTTTTTTGGAGTAGAACCTAGTTAATGGGCTATTGAATGTGGAGAGTTGAAAACAAAAAGGGATATATATCCTCATGGACTCATAACCTCAGATCAGGGGTGGCTTGTTGTTGAGAGAAAATTAAAAACAAACTTATGTCTGGGAGGAACATCCTTTATACACAACCAATTTGTTATTTAATAAGAATACAAGTCTTATGTTGTATTTATTATGATTATTCCAATGTGTAAATGGGTATTTGAATGTTGTGTGTTTTATTTATTTATTTCATTCATGGGTTTTTATTATGATATTAGATTCATGTTAAATTATGGGCATGTTTCCCCTTGGTTTATTTTACATGTATGGGGTGTTTTAAATTTTGTGTTAGGAGGAAGGTGTGTTACATATTTGATAAATATCTTGTAGTAGAATGAAATTTTGATGAATGACCTAACTTATGTTACATTTATTTAGAATGACCACTCTCTTATTACCTTAATCTTTTCTGAGTTCACCTATATTCCCTCTTTTGAAATAATATGACCCAAGTAATGGATATGATTCTAATAGAATGAGAACTTGATCAAATTTGCGTACATTTTATGCTCTTGTAACACCTATAGAACCATCCTCAAATGATGCTCATTTTATTATTTAAACTTCAAATAAGTAATTATGTCATTCATGAAAGCAATAAAAATATTATCCAAGTACTCTCTGAAAATTCCATTCTTGAAACACATGAATACAAATGGTGAATTTTATAGACCAAATGGAACCACTATGAACTCATAATGTCCATACATTGTTCTAAAGGTTGTCTTGATTATATATTCATCCTTGATCCTCACATGATGGTATCCTGACCTGAGTCCAATGTTGGAAAATATCTTGACAACTTTTAGTTGATCAAAAATATCATCTATCCTTGGAAAAGGATACTTGTTAGTCATTATCACCTTATTCATTGACGCAGGCACGCTCCTCAGGGCACATCCTCTCACAGGATCTTTCCTCCTTCCTTGGCCCAAAGAACTGAGAGGTTCTTCTATTTCCCTATCGGGAAATTTTCACCCACAACATTCTCTCATGGGATCTCTCCTTCTTCTATCAGGAAATCAATGTTGGCCTTTTACTTTGTTATCAGGGTTCCTCCTATCGGGATTTTGGCACTTGCAATGTCCAAACAAATTTTTTTACTGATCCCCGATATGCTCCCCCGTTGCCTTAGTCTCCCGGGCTAAGCCTTTAGTCCACGCGGCCGCTTTCCATAAGACCGCAGCCTTATATTCCTTCTCGTCGGGGTTTCTGGCTTCAAAATCACGATGTGTTCTCTTGGTTCATGTGACCTCTATATGACCGTAGTCATACCTCCCATCGGGGTTTCGAGCTTTGCGATTCCAAATTTCATCAACACCTTGTCACCGGGATTCCCGATATCCCGATGACCCAATTACCGACTGACGCCTTCATGTCGGGACTTTCCCCGATGACTCTGAATTCTACCACGCATCCCCTCAAGATGGACGGTTCAGATTAACTCTTGGGATTTCGAGACTTGTGATGTCCCGAATTTCACGACCTCAGGAACTTCGATCTCCCGACGTGCCAATATACTGACTTTCTTCGGATTTCTGACACCTGTCTCCCCAAATGGATGGCTCAGATTATACCGGGGTTTTCACTATGGACTTCCCCGATCTTCTGTCCACGAGACTCCCAATTTCCTGAACTCCTGATGCCTCGATCTCCACCACGTGTCCCAATTGACGGATGGTCCAGATCTTCCCGGGACTTCGGGGTTTCAAATGTTGAAAAACATTTGACCATAGGACTACCAATCTTTCGAGTCCCGATGGTAAACCTCGTGCAGTTCCTGTCCAATCCGATGGCTGACGGGTAACTGATCAACGATCCAACGACTCACAACCTCTAGAGTTTGAACTCCGAACGCGGTCGTAACCTCCTTGCTTCTTTGGAAGATCCAACGACTGACAGGATTTCACAAATCCTCTCCACAAGATCCTGACCATCGATTCCTTCCCTTTGGTGATTCCTTGAGAATGACCAAGTATTCCTCCACAGAACTTGTCTGCCTGCGGTGTGATTGTGCAACGCCTGTTTTAACACTCCACGGCATAAACTTCCAGTGCTTCTCTTCGACGATCTTGAAAGTCTTATCCCTCCTGAGATTCCACACAACTTCAACCTCAAAGAGGGTCCTTGCACGCACTACTTGCGTAAATCTTCAGACATTTTCAAAATATTTGAGAACTCCTCGACTCTGTGCACACCTGCAACAACAGTCCTTGGATTCTTCACTTAGATTCACAACTGAGACTTTCCTTAGCCTGCGCACTCCTTGCACGGCTCCTATAACCCAATTTCACTTCTGGGTGAACGAGAACAAAAGTTAAACTATCTGAGCCTTCTGTCAACGCACTCCTTGCGGACGACTTCAACTGCACTCCTTGCAGGAATCCTTGCTCAGATAGAGAAACAATTGAAACTCATTTCTTCTACTTCCTTTCAGACTTCAATTACAACATGAAATCATATACACAGCATATCAAAGCAAATGCATAACAGGAAGTAAATACTCATGAGCGTAGCATTCAACATACATACACAGAGAACAGACACAATGCCATGAATCTGAATCAAATTCTTCTATTAATCCAAATAACTGTACATGGGTGTTTCTACACAACTCTCTGATATTCTTCTCAATGCTCAGGATTCTATCTATCCAGAATAATGTTACAATGCACAATGAGGGTGTCTATATCTCGTTTCCCTCTTGCGCTCTCAAACAGTCTAATCTAGAATTAGATTCCTATCTACCTGCATTAACTACTATAAATGCCTCCATCTACTTCAGACGAGAGCGGGGCACTCAAGGTTTGATTACATTAAACCAAGGAGCCTTCATTAAATGATTTCATTTATATTTGGCGCATCAACTTCAAGGGAAAATTTAAAATTTTGGTTGGGATCATCCAGGTGTCCTTTGTTTTCCATGCTGGCTCGTTTGCTGTGAGAGATGCTCTTGCAGCATACTCCCTCGCTTGAAAACTTTCATGGGCTCCTGTCCATGAGCTCCTACACGGTCTGTACATGCTTCAGAATCTCTGCTTCAGTCTCCCAGCTGGCATCTTCAACTGGATGGTCCTTCCACTTGACCAAATATTCAAAATATTATTTCCTTCTGGTCTTCCTACCCACTCATTTATTCAGTATCTGCTCCATCTGTGGCTTCTCTGCAACTGGCATCTTCTTCTTCCACTGAACCTCTGACTGTTCATCACTTGTTCCTGCTTCCCCAGCTTTATATGGGTATAAATCTGAGACATTGAATATCGGAGAAATTCCGATCCCATCGGGTAATTCAATCTCATAAGCATTCTCTCCAATTTTCTTTAAGACCTTGCATGGTCCAATTTTCTTCATCCTCAATTTATTGTATGTTCCTCTTAGGAACCTTTCTCTTCTCAAATGTGCTAGAACCAAGTCACCAACCTCAAACTGAAGTTTTCTTCGATGCTGATCTGCTCTCCGCTTATACTCCTGACTTGAATTCTGCAACTGCTCCTTCACCCGGCTCTGAAGTTCTTTCATCGCCTCCACAAATTCTTATGCACTAGCGCTCCTAGTAGTAGTCTGTTCCGAATCTCTCAATTCAGAAAATCCTCTCGGTTGTGTGCCATATACAATCTATATGGACTCTGACCTGTGCTCCTGTTCACTGAGTTGTTATAAGCAAACTCTGCTTGTGGCAATGTATTGTCCCAACTGCTATGGTGCTCCACCACTAGGCTCCTCAGCAAGTCTCCCAGACCTTTGTTCACCACTTCTATCTGTCCATCCGTTTGAGGATGATAAGATGAACTAAACAACAAGTTAGTCCCCAAATTCTTCCACAATGTCCTCCAAAAGTGCCCTATGAACTTTGTATCTCTGTTCAAAATAATACTCCTTGGTAAGCCATGAAGTCGAACGACTTCTTTGAAAAACAGATTCACGATGTGCGTCGCGTCACTGGTTTTCTGACATGGGATAAAATGTGCCATCTTGGAAAATCTATCCACTACCACAAAGATCGAATCAAATCCTCTTTGCATCCTTGACAATCCCAATATGAAATCCATGCTAATTTCATCCCATGGCCTCTCAGGTATGGGCAATGGTTGATAAAAACCCGCATGTTGCTTCCTTCCCTTCGAATGCTAGCAAATTCTGCATCGGTCTACAAAACTCTTGACCTATGATCGTATCCCTAGCCAAAAGTATGACTCGCTCAGCTTCACAAATGTCTTATCATGACCGAAGTGTCCAGCCAATCCTCCGCTATGTTTCTCCTTCAGCAAGTTCCCCCTCATGGAACAATTTGGAATACACAGCTAATTGCCTCTGAAAAACAATCCCTCCTGAATCATGTATTCAACCCATTTGCTGCTATCTTTGAGAACTGGATTCCCAGCTGCTTCATATGCTTCCTTAAAGTCTGGATCATCTACGTACATGTCTCTAAGATCATCAAAACCTAACGTCTTGACTTTGAACTTCTGCAACAGCAAACACTTCCTTCTCAAAGCATCAACAACTTTGTTAGCAGTACCAGAAATATGTTTTATCACAAAAGTGAAATTCTGCATGTATTCAACCCATTTAACATGCCTCTGATTCAACTTTTCCTATTGAGTCACAAACTGCAATGTATGGTTATCACTATATAAAACAAATTCCTTCAGAATCAAATAGTGCCTCCATTTCTTCAATGCCTGGATGATGGCATAAAATTCCTTATCATATGTGGAATACTTCACCTTCGCTTCATTCAAATTCTCACTGAAATATGCAATTGTTCTGTCATCTTGAATTAAGACTGCTCCTATTGCAAACCCGCTTGCATCACATTTTACCTGAAATGTCTTTTGAAAATCCGGCAACACCAGAATTGGTTGTTACGTAATTTTTTGTTTCAACAAATTGAAACTCTTCTCAGCCTCTTCAGTCCAGTGAAAATATTTATGTCTTTTCTTCATTGTATCCATCATCGCTGCGCTAATTTCACTGAAATTCCTAATGAATTTTCGGTAGAAACTAGCCAATCAGTGAAAAATTCTGACCTCAAATATGTTCTTCGGTGATGGCCAATTCTTAATTACCTCCACCTTATCTGGATCCATCCTCAACTCATTTGCCTAAATAACAAATCCCAAATAAATGAGCTATGTCTTCATGAATGAGGACTTCTTTATTTTTATCAACAACTTCTCTTGCTGTAATCTCTTCATCACAATGGCCAAATGCTTCATATGTTCAACCTTCATTTTACTGAAAATCAGTATATCATCCAGATATACGATAACAAATTTCCCGATGAAATCCTTTAGGACTTCATTCATCAACCTCATAAAGGTACTTGGCACATTTTTTAAGCCAAACGACATAACAAGCCATTCATACAAACCTTCACTTGTCTTGAATATTGTTTTCCATTCATCACCTTCTCTCATGCGAATCTGGTGATATCCACTCTTCAAATCAATCTTTGAAAAGAATTTTGATCCACTTAAGAAATCCATTAAATCACCCATCCTCAGTAATGGAAACCTATACCTGATAGTTATCTTATTAATCGCCCTTGAATCAATGCACATCCTCCAGCCTTCGTCTTTCTTTGAACTGAGTACTGTTGGAACAACACACAGACTCAAGCTTTCCCTGACCAAACCTTTGTCCAACAAATCTTGGACTTGTCTTTTGACCTCTTCATTCTCCTACGGGGTCAATCTATATGCGACATTGTTTGGCAAACTGGCTCCTGGTATGAGATTAATGTGATGAATCACACTTCTCATCGGTGGCAACGAACGAGGTAATTCATCCACTACTATATCAGCGAACTCTTCCAGCAGTCCCTGAACTTCTTCTGGTAAATCATCCACTCTTGTGCTAGTCAGAACAATCTTCGGTTTTCTAACCACAATGACCTGTGGATCCTCCTTCTTTTTAACCTCGGTAAGGAGTTCCTTCCCACTCATGAGAAGTACTGTGTTTCTTACTTCCGGCTTCACCTCCTTATCCTTTATTGGATGTAACATGTGTGTCCTCCCATTCTTCTCTAGGGTCTATGTGTTCATCCTCCCATCATGAATCACATTTCTATCATATTGCCATGGTCTACCCAGCAATAGATGACAAAAATCCATAGGAATGACATCACATAAAATCTCATCATTATATCCCCCTATCTTAAATTCAACTAAACATTGTTTAGTGACATTTATCTTATGTCCTTTTTGTGTCCATGAAACTTTGTATGGGTTCGGATGTTCAATCGTCTCTAGCCCCAGTTTTTCTACCATCTCGGTTGAAACAAGATTGTCCGTGCCTATCGCTATCCACAATGACCTTGCATACTCAGTCCTTGGTTTTGCAAGTAGTCCGAAAAAGTCTAGTCCTTTGGACTGAACTTTCCACCTCTTTCTCTGGTGTCAAAATGACTTTTCGCATCACTAGTGATCTTCCGCCTTCAGCGTATTCTGCCTCAACATCTCGCCTTTGTGCCTCGGCAATGTGAGTCTCTCTAACCTCTTTCTTTTTATCAGGACACTCATAAGACTTGTTCCCGTTCTTTCCACATGTGAAGCATGTGATTACTCCACCTCTTCCTCTTCCTCTACCTCTGGTACGAGGAAACCTATTAATATCAGCATATCCCCCTCTCTGCTCAGTATGTTGTTCTCTTTGCTCTGCGTATTTCCCTCGTTGCGAACTTCCACCTCTCTCTGTCCGAGTCTGAGGTTTCTTCCAGTCGTCCCTAGGCTTCTGGGTTCTTTCCTGGGCAACTTATTTGCCTCTGGGCTGACTTTTGCCTCTCTGAAAATCTCTTTTCACGGGAACACAAAGAATACTTTTCCTTATAGATCATCTTTTCACGCTCTCTTTCAAGAACACAAAGATGTCCGAGGAGCATCTCTGAAAATCATCTATGGACAAACCATAGATCTCATTTGTGGAACTATTGATTGTGATAAAAATCACATGTATATCAATCCTCTAGTTACCCCTACAACTCAAGGGATATCAATACCTTAAATGATCAAATGATAATTTTGGGGTAAAAAATTTGTGAATAAATTTCTTAGCCTCTAAATGATATTCTATACCTCAAGATATTTCTTACAATATGAATATCACCTCTATTGAAGTTCATATGCATAATTTATGCATCTCAGAAGTTGACCTATCATGTTGAACACCATGATACTAAGTCGATGTGGCATCAACTCACATTACTCATACATGTGGAGCTAGTCACATGTGTAATTCCAAGATGATTCCAAAGGATCCAAAAAAATGACCCTAACTAGGAGTTGAGGCATGTAAAAAATCCTAACCCTAAACTTAGATGGTTATTAGGATATGTTAAATAATTGAGAAGAAAATATCAAGGCATAGGTCTCACCTTCTAGTAAGGTTTTTCTTGTATTGAGTTTTTCTAGAGTACATCTTGTGTTGATTATGGGGATGGTGTGTCATTTTCTTAGCTTCTTACATTTTAGTTTCAGTAATTTTTGCACTAAGATATTAATATTAAATATAAATTTTGAAGTGAAATAAACATAATGAGTGATTTCAAAGTATCATAAGATATTTTATGATGAACTATTCCTATGGAATATCCATGAAAATTTATAGATCATTCATTAATGTATTTTTGGTCATGTATTGATATGTTTGGCCTTATACTTCTCCTAATATTTCTTTATATTTTCTTGAAATTATAGGTGTATATATTTTATTCTATTTATTATCTTATCCACCTTCATTTCATCAGTGGAGGTTGGTGCCTCTATGTTGGCGAGCAGGGGGAACACTAGGGGTTAATCATTCAAATACCAACAAAACCCTTAGATATCGACCCTTTCAGCATCACCTGCAGAGAAAGTGAAGTGTCACCTGATGTATATAGAGGGGATGAAGGAACCAAAGTTCTGCAATGTTGAGGGGAAGTGAGGCATTCAACCTCTCATTTACTCATGTTCGTAGTTCTCATAGTTACTCAACATTCAACCTGGTCTAAATGCAACATTCTCTCATTAAATGTTCATTCAATTATTAGATACTTAAGTGTGTGAAATTATAACATCATAAGTAAAAAACACATTTACACCATAGCATTAGACATCATAACATGCAAAGATAATACATCACAATACACAGATTTACGTGGTTCACCTAATTTGGGCTACATCCACAACACCTGGCTTCTTATATTATTCATTAATAGTTCTATTACAACTGCACATTGTGCTACAAAATATGCAACAATATCATTTACCAAACATTCTTAGTCGTTATGTTGTAGTGTGAGTTCACTCCTCAGTTATACCTTATATTTCTTCCTTCGCTCAACTCCCTTACCCAAAAATCACTAGAAAACACACATCATATCTCCTCTCTCAGCCTCTCCCATTCAAAATCCCATTACATATTTATATATACAAATATTTATAATCCCATTACTAAAGTGGACCAAGTGTCCCCAAAACCCAATGGTTTATAACCGTTTATCGCCTTTTGCGCATTGTTTTGTCTCACATCCTTTTATCGAACTCTTTGACTCCTTGAAGTATTCTTCCATCATGTGCTTTGGTCCATCTTCTAAATTCCTTTTACTCTTCGACTTCCTTTTGGCACAGATCCTAAAACTTATCAAAAATTCCTCTCCAATAGGCCCCCAACACGCACCTGTGGCTCATTGTGAGCCACTCAGGCCTGTTTCCAGTTCTCCATCAATGCTTCAAAGGTCACCTTCATTGTTGTTGAATTTTCCTTGACCTCTATTTCCTTATACAAAATTTGGTCTATTGTTTTAGTTGTCACGTGAGCCTGCACCTTCTCGACGCCTTGTTCAATTGCTTGTTTGATGATGCCTTTAGTCACTGTGAGGGTCATTGTCACTATGTATTCTTCTTTATGTAAAAATTATATCTATTGCATGTAATTGTGTTGGTCTACCCTAATATTATTCATTTCTAAATACAACTTTGGTTTCTCGTTCATCATAGTTACCACCTCTGTTGGTGGAAATGTGCCTATAGTTTCTTGTAATTTTTGCACCTTTCCCTGTGCATTTTGAATCTTCTGAGTTATTTCATGTTGCACCCTATCGTCATTCAGTTGTTTCCAAACACCCATAGTATTTTTTTATATATACGCGCACTCTACTTATAAAGTCTTTATATTGTCTACCATTGTTGTCACAATTTGCTTCCTCCTCTCTCTCTCTTCATGTGGTGTACTTGGTGTTCTACATGCTTCTAGATCCACTATGTGTGCACTGAAGCCTTGAATGGATTCACTTATTGTGACCCAATATTCCATCAATGTCACACACCCGACCCTTAAGTATCCTTTTAAGGGATGGGGTATAAATTTTTCACTTTTCTCAATCATCTCGAATTTCATGTAACTAGGATTCCATTGTCTTTGATTCGATGAGGGTTTTCCAATGACTATAAATTTATCCATATCTAAGTTCTGGATAGGAAGTTATGGTCTTTCAAAGTTGTTTCGGCCTTCATCGACTAGAGTCACTCACCACCATGTGGAACCCACGTGGCTCCCTCTAACCTGGCACGCCTCATCATCGTTGCATACAAAGACTCGCCCAACCAGAGCTTGACATTTTTCTAGCTCTTATAGGCTTGTTAAATTAATTAATAATTATCATAATCAAATCTCTCTCTTTACTAATCATTTAATTAATCCCTGTTAGGGTTAGTTAATATTCATTAATTCATTAACCTTGTAATTGCATTTTTATTTGGCCTAAATTACGGGCGCGATAAAACCAAGGATTACTTCCATTTCACCTTGGGAATCCCACAATTCGGGGTGGATTAGGGTTAATTATTATATCAGTACCATCACGTTAACGTATAACCCAATCATGTCACTAAATAGTTTTAATTAATTATATTATAATATAATCATAGTGAATTACATTGTAATATAATGAATTATCATTTATTACACCGAGGGTTATTAAAATCAATTAATATGCTAAATCTCTTAACTTCGATGTAATTACTCTTTATGATTTTTATGAAAATACCCAGAAAACTCCGAATGTTGATGTTGTAAAGAGGGCCCCAATTAGGTTATATTATGATGAAAATGTAATTAATTATATTACCTTATAATATAATAAATTACATTTACTATTTATTATAATTAATTTCATATTCTTAATCTCACTAAACATAATATGATGTAATTAATTACATTTACTATTTATTATAATCACTGGAACATGGAAAAGTAGGTCTAGGCCTTCGACAATTTTAGCTCATGCATTCTATAACAACAAATATCCCGAAGTCCCAAAGGGGTCCACACCTATACATGTTATACATTAAATAATAATTTCAAAAAGGAAAGGGATTGGCCTCATCCACGTGCAAATATATAATGTAATTAAAATGCATTTAATATTCATGCAAACTTTGGAATAGAGAAAGGTAGTTTCAGGCCTTCGGACATTTTAGCTCATACACTCTATCACCCTAAACATTCTCGAGTCCGGAACTCCCGAACTTTTGGAGTCCCAAAGTGGTCCCACACACATGGGTTATAATATGTATATAATATAATTATTTGGGAAAAGGTTTATCTACTCCAGGTAAGGGTTTTATAATATTATAATATATTATAATACCATAAGCCCCCTAAAATTTTGTACCTAAGAATTATAATTTTCCATTAATTTTTTTCCCGAGGAGACTTCGAGAGTTATCACAATGCAATCACTTCAACATCCATAAGCCCCAAAGTCTCAAAGTCACGAAGTGGT
>JZKD02S0599724.1:576851-613061 GCA_000966675.3 Picea glauca | reverse complement strand
GAGAGAGAGAGAGAACCATATCCTTGCACGAAATCAATATTTGGTAAAGTTTAAGTAAATATCATATTCAAGAGGAAAATTTCTCCATTTAAATTATGGTTTATAATTTCCCTTCCTCACATGTAAAGGAGTAAACTTTCCCCTTATTATCGATATTTACTTTCTCTACTTAAATTTAAGGAGTTGGTCTTAAAGCAAGGATTTTCCCCCATAGTAAATTCTGGTTTTCTACCAGAAGTTACAGCTCCCCAATTTAAGGGAATTCCTTCCAAATTTGTAGGTATTTTAGCCCATAATTAACATAAGTGTTTATTGAAGTCCATAACTAGCATAAACGTCTATTAAGGTCCAAACACAGTTTTTTTTGGAGCTTTTGTATTTTAACAAATTTATGAAATTCCTCATTTACAATGAATTTTAATGTTTAATAAAATTTGGACTATTTCCTTAAATCCCAAATTCAATCTTGAAGTTTTTTATTTACTAAGTATTTTAATATATAACTCTAGAGCACCTTTAGATCATAATTAATCTTAGGTAGATAGTTTATCTCTTTCTTTTTAAATTTTTGTAGATGTTCTAATTGTTTTGTCTGCTCTTATTAGAAACGGAATATGAGTTGTAAATGTAGATCAGCCTTAAAAATTACACCCATAATTTGGAATAGACAACCACATAGTGAAGTTGTTCACCAACATAAAATTTAGCTATAACATTCTCACATTCACACCTAAATTTTCAAGGAACTTTTAATAGAAAATTGAAATTATATTTCTCTCAAACAAAATCTATAATTATTTTTGAACTTAACACTACAGAGATTTTAGAAAAATATACTTATCTAGAACTATAAAATGTTGCAACTGCTGAAAGGGATGCCCTTTTCCCCCATCCATAGGCACAACAACTCCTGGAAATATTTACCATTGGACACCCCCTAGCTAGACCATGATGCCCATAAATATATTCTTCCTTTTGTTCAGCAACAACCAAGGACAAAGGTTACTCTCCTCCTCCCACAAGAACTTGGCAGAACAATTTTCTCTCCACCAAGCAAGGGGGTCTACAATGAGTGCTTTCTTAATCACTCATCTTCTCTACAACCTTGTTTATCAACTTAGATAGAAAACGCTACCCAAAAGTTATTTTACCCATAGACAATTTGTTTTTCAGTTCTCTTCAGAACCATAGAGATTCACATGTTCTCCCTCTTCAGAAATGGTCACCAAACCCATTCCCCTTACATCCTCTTCTATGCCCATAATTTTCCTTCCTTTTCTTTCCTTCCTCATCAAGATTTCATGTTTCCAATTCCCAATTTCGTGGGTCAGACTAGGAATTTTCCATATGGTTACTTTGTCCATCTCCTCATTAACTCTTGAGGAAGACTTCCCAACTACCAGCTTAAATGGTAATTAAATTCTCTGGGTCAGAGGATTGTTCTGGGTCTAAAAAATTTCAATCCAACAAAGTACTGGTTTGGTAGGGGTCATATCAACCATTACGGATTCCCCTTTCCATCTCTCTCATGCATCATGATCTGCATTTCCATCCCCTTCAGCAGTTATATATGCAACAACATACATTTTATTTAGTAACAAAAATATATACATTACCTTCTATAACAAAAGGTTCATCAATTCCAATATCCACACATAATCAATCTGCCCATAGTCGCTTAGCAAACTATAGTTATATTTACAAGATGGGGGAGACAAGTATATTACAATCGGGGCCTCCTTCTCAACCTGTGCCTCTGGGAGTTCTTGACATACCCGCTTGAATGCATGTTTCATGCATTATACATTCTGTGTGACCTCATTGTGCTCCTTTTTCACTTTATTGTACTATATTTCTAATGAAACATTATCGGTTGTAATATTTACTAGCTCACTAAATGTCTTCTCGGCACGCACGTTCAACTCTTGTGTTGCACTCATATGTATCTCCTTCCACACATCCATTGGTAGTTGTGATATCACTAGATCTATGTGACCTAATGCCTTGGCCTACTCTTGCATATTTATCGTGGGGAAATCAATTGCCACTATAGCTAGTTGAATTATCCTTCTCTCCCCTACGACTGCCAATGACTAGGAGATTGTTGATCCTATCTCTCCATTCTTGGTAGTGTTGGTTGTTGGTTCATCCTATGTTTGTCAGACTAGTGCAATGGTGTCATATTTTAATAGCTATCGCAACTTTTCCATCTTTGTTTGCATCTATTTTTTCATCTCTTCATGTTGTTGTGTTGTGCACTGAAATGTGTCGTCAATGAATTCTTTTGCCTAGTCCCCTATATTCTCCAAACCTTCTTTAGTGAGTGTATGAATAGTGACTTCCTTAACATGAGTTTCTGAATAGTAACTTCCTTAATGATTTTGATCTTGGGACATTGATATCTAGATCTTATTGTCTATGGCTCTTTTCTTGTTCGGCCATTGCGCGATCCTAGTGGTGGCATTGGCTTATTTGTTCCCTTCCCTTTGTTCTGATCCTCTTCTTCTTCATCTTATTTATCCTTGTTGATGTAGTATACCTTTAAGTTTGGTTGCGATGATGTATATGTTTGTACGGGTGGAATATTCCACTCATCATCCCAATCGACCATGATGTTTCCCATATCCTCTCCCTTTATTCTATATTGTGTTGGAAGCCACTATTATTTTGGGTATTTCTTATCCTGAACATATATGTGGTGGCATCCTGCCTTAAAATGCGTCATGCCTTGTATGCCTCAACCACCTATTGTAGTATGCGTGGAGTACTCTATATGATATCTCTGATAGTTTCCTTGTAGATTTAGAATGCGACAATAATGTCCATCTTTCACACCTTATGTGTAGTGTACCAAAGGTTCTGATAGTGTGATGCTAAGAAAGGCTTCTCCTTTTGGCCAAAAAATTGGTTCCCATCCAAATATCTTCAGGCTGATAGCATGATCAATATCAATAACCAAGAGTAGTGGAATCATTTACCCTTGTCCCGCGCTTCCTTCCAGACAATCAAGAATTGGTTCAACAAAAAAATTTCCCAGTTCATATATATACCCTCTACACATTATTCTGCAGCTGTTATAATCGGTGATGGGACTTGATATTTAATGTATTTCCTCAATATTTTATAGGCTAAGGCTTTTGTCGCAAAACTTACCATCGGTCACATATTCTAGAGACATGCAAACCATGTTGTCCTTAGAATGTGTGAAACTTTTCTTTCATGTTATCGGTGAGAGATTTCTCAATATTCTTATCGAAAAAATGGATGTGGGGTTCATTCATTTTGATGGAATACCTATAACATGCACTATCAAATCAATATCAATGGATATTGACCTATCAATTCATAGGTATCCTTTGTGCACAAAACTTAGAAGAATTTTCACATACACATTGATATCCCCGCTCCGTCCAAAATGTGGTATGTTGAATAGGTTTAGAAGACCTTCTTTTTTCAACCCCCTAGCCCACACCTGTGTTTCTATGTTGATCATGTGGGTCTCAAAACTAAATTTAATCAGGAACTTATTGGTTATTATCTCTAGGAACTTATTTTCATATGTGATGTCATGGTCAGCGAATTTCAGGGTTGGTATCATACCTAATATATCCCCTTCTATTATGATTCCTTCTAGAAGCATTGGCTCAAATAATGGCTACTTGGCCTCTTTCTGTAGGTGGAAATGTATTCCATATGGATTTCTTGGCAGGATATAATCCCTGGGAAATCGTTCAACTGAAGATGAAGCTTCCTATGTTTCTTTGACCACTGGTGGTGTTGCAGACTCGATACATGCTTTCTTCATTATTGAGGTTGATCTTGTTGTTTCCTTAGGTCCAATATTCCCCTTTGACATTGGTTTCAACTTCTACTTAGCTCTATAAATATGTTTGGGACTTTGGCTCTGTAACTTCGGCTCTTCGGTTGTGAAACCTACAAATCTCTATGACAAACAATAACCCTCATTGGCCCTTTGCATTATTTTATACTTCATTTCCAGCTGTAGTTTCCTTCTGTGACTAAAATCTCCATTTAATCTACTAATAGTTGTCATTCATTACCTTCTTTTATTTTTCCATCACTTCATATATTCAATGAACTCTTCATTTGATTTTGAAATCATTCAATATCTCCTCCATTTAATGTTACACATCGCCACTATTTTTTCGTCGTGATATCTCTTTATTGCACATCCCAACATCCGGTGTGTTAGATTTTCTTACTTGTCATCTACATAGTCTCATCTCTATGCATGATCTCTTCCTTCTGCACAACCTTGTTTCCTTTATCCATGTTTTGTTCTATTTACTATTCTTCTTATATTTGATAGTATCATGCTCTTCCTCTTTACTTACTAACCTAAAATTCTCTTTCTCCACAACTTTCAACCTCTTCCCTTAACTCATTTCATACTTTTCCTATTTTTCCTACTTTTTCCTTCTTTTTCTGTCTTTTCCTTCCTATATTACACTAGGATACAATTTTAACATGTTTAGTTCCTTTAGTGCACAGAAGGGTGGTCATCCATTTACAGTTTTAGTTGGCTCCCATTCACTAGTCCTTCCATGACTTGTCCATTAAACTTATCTAACTGAGCAACACTTTCATCAATCACAAATATGATCATGTATGAGACTAGCTAGGTCTGTCCTGAACTTTCCTAGGTGTTCTAAAGACTTGTTGTCATAGAGAATTACTAGATATCCTATCTAGAACTTCTTCTTCTTCGTGTGTCTATCATGCCATGCATTTTGTCGTGTTTTCTATACTTCTTGTTGGAATCCTAAAATAAACTGGTCTTCCTCTAGTATTAGTATTTTTGATAGCCTTTCTTCGACTGCATCGTAATCCTTAAGATATGCCATTGCAGCAATGCAGAGACTTGGTACAAGAAACTGCATGGGCATGGATTCTTTTTTACCCTATTTTAATCTAAAGAGTGTCTTTCCTTTCAAATTCTTGCATGTAGTTCTATAATTACAAAGAATTGCATGGATCCTTAAATCCTAGTCATCTCTCCCTACATTGCACACCTTGGTTAGTTTATTCTCCAACATCTTATTGAAGGCCTCCATTGTTCCATTTTATTCCAAGTGATATGGAGTGATCTTTTGATGTTGTATTTGGAAATCTTTTGTCAGCGCTGCAATTGTCTTGTTCAAAAATCCAGTCCCTTGGTCACTCATAAGTATTATAGGACACCCAAATCTGGTGACTATGTTCTTAAACAAGAACCAAGCAGTTGTCTCTGCTCTGCAATTGGTGACCAATTCTGCTTCTTCCCATCTTGTCAAGTAGTCTGTCACGGTAATTATAAAACCATCTCGTGTTATCCTCGATAGTGGGTTAATTGGTCCGAAAAAATCCACTACACATTTTTCAAACGCTTGTAAAGTAACTTGCGGATTTAGGGGCATCTCATCCCTTCGTGATGCTATTCCTACTCTCCGGAAAACATTGCAGCTATGGAAATATTCCTTCGTGTTCTTATGGATGATAGACCACCATATCCCTTCATACAAGATATTTTTCACTATCTCCTTTCCTGCATAATGTCCTCTTGCAATTACGTCATGTGCTTCTACTAAAATCATGGGTCTTTCATGGTCTAACATGCATCATCACAATATCCCATATATTCCTAACTTATATAAGTTTCACGTGATCAATTGATATTTAGATTCTTTAACCACTAACTATTTCTTCTGGGATACTTTTATATTAGATGGATTCGCTCATGTGCTTAATTATTGAACAATTTCGAAAAACTGGTCATCTACCATTTGGACTGAAAACAAATGTGCATCTTGTAATCTATCGTCTAGGTTCCCTACATCTTCCCCTGTCAATATACACAACAAATGGTCTGGTCCTACATTTAGTTTTTCTTGGTTTCACAATAACTTCAAAATCATACTCCTGAAACAACAATAACCATCTAAAGGTTCTCCCCCCCCCAACATTGGCTTGTTCACTAGATATTTGAATGCAGAATGGTCTGTATACATATTGAAGTGGGATCCCAAAAAATAATGCATGAACTTATAAAAATCATACACCATTTCCAATCCTTCCCTTTCTGTTTTCATGTAATGTTTTTCAGTAATCAAAAACTTCCTGCTAGTAAAAGCAATCAGATTATCTAATTCACCCTCCCTAGGCTGGGCTAACACTGCATCGAGCGCTATCGATGATGCGTCCACATGGACTTGGAACTCTTTCTGCCAATCTAGGAATACCATAATGGTTTCGGTTACTAACTTTTGTTTCAATACATCCATACCCTTTTGACAATCTTCATTCCATTGAAACTTAGATTCTTTCTTCAGTAGCTTCTCCATTGGGGATGTAATCAACACACAATATTTAATAAATTTCTGGTAGTAACTTGTATGACCCAATTTTGTTCTCAACTGTCGCACTGATTTAGGTGGTGGAAAATTAGCATTTATTGTTATTTTGATCGGATCAACTAACAAACCTTGATTGCATACCACATGACCTAACAATATCCCAAACGGTGCACAGAAAATGCATTTCTTCAAATTTAACGAACTTTGATAATGTCTACATATATCAAGAATCAATCTTGGAGTTTCTATGTCATATTTCAATAGGCTAAAGATAGTCCAATCATCTAGGTATACTTCAAGAAACTAATGAATAAACTCCTTAAAGGATGCGACAACTACTCTATAAAACACGGTAGGTGCATTATTTAACCCAAACGATATCATTGTTAACTGGTAGCTTCCCCACTCCATCACAAATGTTGTCTTATGTTTATCTTATGGTGCAATCCTTATCTGATGGTATCTTGAGAATCCATTGGTGAGCGAGTAGGCCTCCTATCCTCTTACGTTTTCCAATACTTCATCTATAAAGGGGGTCAGGAACAGGTCATGTAAACAAGCATCATTCAACTTTCTTAAGTCTACGCAAATTCTAATAGCCCCGTCCTTCTTTTTTGTAATCACCATCGGACTTATCCATTATGATTCCGTGATGGGTTTAATTATACTAGCTTCTATCATCCTATCAAGTTTTGCTTTCACTTTTCCCTTATACTTTGGATTTAATCGGTATGGTTTTTGTCTTACTAGATTAGCATATGGTGTTAGCACGATCTTCATCTCTCCCAATTATCTAGCTATCCCTTTCATCTTTGAAAAGGTGTTTGGGAAAATATATTTGTACTCACACACTAGGTCTACAATATTTTCCATAGTCTCATCATTCCAATAATCCCCAATGTTTTCAAAATTTGGCTTATCCTCTGTTCCAATGTTCACTTTTCACACTCTCAAGGGTTTTGTGTTTGTGTCAAACTCAAGTGTTGGACCTAATACGTCATGCTCCACTTCAGTTTCTAATACCTATACATTTATTGTATCTTCTTCTTCTTTGTCATCCTCGGTAATGTTATAACATTCCAACCATTCATGAGTCATCACAGACTCTCTATGTGTACTACATGTAGGTACTATTCCTACTTGTCCTTCATCCATAAAAAAAGGTTTCCTGTAATGACTTGTAAGAACACATAAACTAAAGGTGACTCAGCTTCAAAATTAAATGTTAGCTTAAAGTTTTGGATGAGATCCTCCCAATTCCTCGTTCCTCTCTGTACTTCTATCTCTAAGTACCAGTTCCTAGAAACTCTATATAGCATATGTATAAACCTGTGAATCCATTCCCACTTCAATACTTGCCTCCAAGTTGTAATATATCATACCACGAGATCCTTCAGATCACTCATGCATGTATACTTGGGAATAATATTATCTATCCCAAACCTAATATGAATTATATTTTTGGAATGTTGCCAATCCTCTATATGTTCCTTATGGATCCCCCACCATCTTGATGGGGTTTCTCCTAGTGAAATATAAAATTCCAATAACATTTGATGTTCAGGTATCTGCAGCTTGAATTCGTTGACAAAAGAATTTACCTTAGTTAATCCTTTGAATGTTGGCATGTCACATACCTATGTTCCGATCTAGCATAATGAATGAGTAAAGTGTGTGCACCTTCTCGTCGACACTTCATGCAACCAGTGCTACCATTTTTCAATTCATTCCTCCGAGTTTGATGCGCAAGAGCTTATGCTTCTCCAACTAAGAACACCATCTACAATGGGGTTGATGTAGT
This sequence comes from Picea glauca, assembly GCA_000966675.3. Taxonomy (NCBI): domain Eukaryota; kingdom Viridiplantae; phylum Streptophyta; class Pinopsida; order Pinales; family Pinaceae; genus Picea; species Picea glauca. The sequence continues at coordinate 604,907 of JZKD02S0599724.1, read as the reverse complement.
AATCCATGTGCGTTGTCATGTTATATAAGTTATCAATTTCCCTTCACATGGGATCCACATATATTCTTTCCTCCATAACGTCTAATGGCGCAATGACCTTTAAGCCTCCTCCTTCAAAAATCATCTCTCTTTTCTTCATGTTGATAATTTTCTCATTATCGAAGGCCCAATCCAGTCCAATAAAACTTGGGTATGGATGATTGTTATCCAAAATATTCATGACTTCAAAGTCATCCACACTACACACTTCATCTATGTTCACAGGTACTCCTACGGATTCAAATTTATGAGCATAATGAAATGAATAAGAAACTAAATACAATAATGTAGAGATATGGAAAACAACAATATTTATCAAGTGAACAATAAATTCTATTGAATAAATAAAATACACTGAAAATGTAAAACTACAGAACTGAAAACAACTTGGTATAATGTTGGTATCTATCTTTGATAAGAGATGTGGCTGCTACATGCATTGGTCTGAGAAGAATGATTACAATGTGGCTCCAGAGACCTTTTTAACATAACTCATGAATTCCAAAATCATAGACATCCAAACACCTAACCCTAGGAGATGAAATTCCAAAATTTATGTGGGCCCCGATGGATAAGTTGGTACATCAACTTCCCTGGGTCGTATTTGTTTCAGAAGACCTATGTTTTAGGTGCATGATAGTCCGTTGGAAAGTTATTTATGATAACTACACATTATTCCATCAAAATTTGACTATGTCGATTGTTTGACTGTATCAAGCCAAAAAAAAATTGTTTAGGGACCCAAAATGGCCCTGGAAGTACTAAAAGATGTACTGACATGAAAAAATCCAAAATAATCCAGTTGGATTAGGTGTGAAGCCCCCAATATCCACCTGGAAGTTGTGTGGGCCTTCAAATATCCATGGAAGTGTAGAACCCACAATTACAAAGAAATATACAAGAACATGTTGAACTAAAACCTATCAAGAGGATCCAGTTGGAATAAGTGGGTGGCCAACAATATACACCTGGATCAGTCCTCCCCCCTTAGGAATCAATGGTCTCCATTGCGTTGATTATTCCCATCAGGTGAGGAAACTTCTACTGCATTTGGCCCCAAGTGAGACACTTGCCTTGGTGCAGGAGATTCCCTGTCTTGACAACCCGATAAAGTCAGATCCTCTGTTGGTGAGTACCCTTGACCTATGTGTACACTATATGATTAGTGGAGGCATGTTACATGAATTCAAGGTTGATCTCTATTGGTTTCAGTTTTTCTGCAATCTCTGAGGTGTCCAATAATGGTGGAAAATATGGTCGAAGGAGGTCCACATTGAACATTGGGTGCAAGCCAAGGAAGGGTTGAGTGATGAGCTCAAAATAATTTCTACCCACAACCTTGGTGATAGTGTAAGTCCCATATCAAAGTGGGAGGAGCCTCCTATGGGCCCTTGTAAGGAGCTCTTTCCAAAAATGTAACCAGACCTTGTCTCCCGCCTGGAACTTGTGCATTACCCATTGTTGATCCTGGTGCTACTTGTACTTAGCATTGGACTTTTGCAAAATCTCATGGACCTATTGGAAAATATGTTGAATCTTCTTAATGAATCTAGTGGATTTGTCGGCATCATAATGAATATGGGAAAAATCTATCTGTCTTGTTGCAAGAGGTAGTGCAACATCAATAGGACCCAACGGTTGGAATCCTAGCCCCACCTGAAAGGGGCTATGGTAGGTGAAGTTATCAAGATCCATGTTGTAGTTGTGTTGAACACATAGAAGACTCTCCTCCCATGTACGTGAATACTTAGAGTTATACATGAACATGATGTGCACAATCATCCGATTGACGACCTTTATTTGGCCATCGGTTTGAGGGTGAAAGGCAGTGGATTTAGTGATCTTGGTGTCTAACAGTGACCAGGGACTCGACCAAAATGTGATGAGGAACCTACTATCCCGATCGAAGATGATGTTATACGGTATCCCAAAATAGACCCACACTTGTTCGAAGAAAATATTAGTAGTATCTGTCACTGTGATTCTCTTCTTGCAAGCTATGAGAATGGCCATCTTTGAAAACTGATCAACCACCAAAAAAATGCAATCATTGCCTTTCTTGGTAGATGGAAGGAGAGACATGCAATCCATCGAGTTGGACTCCCAAGGAATTTTAGGAGTAGGAAGAGGTGTGGATAAGCCTTTCTTCTTGATGGTTGGCTTGGAAATGGCATAGGCAGTGCAAGATCTCATATACTTGTTAACGTCCTGTCGAATTTTTGGCCAATAAAAATGTTTATGTAGAGCATCCACAGTTTTATCCACACAAAAATGTCCCTCCATATGACTATAGTGATCCTTATAGATCATCTTTTCATTCTCTCTTTCAGGAACACAAAGATGTCCAAGATGGCATAACCATCTGTACTGATTGTGAAAATCGGTGACATTCATGCCTGTACCCAAGATTTGATAGGTGGTGGCGAAGTCTGGATATTGATGATAAAGTTGGGGACACTTAGATGCCTCATGCCCAAAAGAATGGAGCACAGTGGTGATGAAGCCATGGGAGGTCGACTGAGACAGTCAATGACACAATTTGTGCTCCCCATCTTATACTTGATGTTGATATGGAAATGTTGCAAGTAGGTGGAACACTTCTGATGGCGATCATTCTGCAACTTTCCCTGTGTTTGTATGAACTACATAGGCTTGTGATCAGTTTGAATGATTGTATCCTTTCCCAAAATGTAGTGTTTCCATTGACGAGAGTCTTGTAAAATGGAATGCATTTCCTTGTCATGGGTGGGGTATTTTCGAACAGTATCTAAAAGTGTCTCACTATGGTATGCTACTGGATGACCATGCCGAGTGAGAAATGCACCTACAACATAGTCAGATGCATGATTCTCAATCTCGAATGGTTTTGCATATCAAATAAGGAGATTACTCGAGATGAGCACAAGAAATGCTTCAAATCATCAAATGCTCATTTGTGTTCCTTCCCTCACGTGAAATTTTCCCTTCCACCATCCTTGGTCACTTGGCTGAGGTCCCATGCAATATGGGATAATCCCAACATGAACCATCGATATAATTTGGTAAGTCCCAAGAAGCTTTGAAGATCAGTTATTGTGGTCGGGGATGGACAACCATGGATGGCTTGGATCTTAGTTGGATCCACGTGTACCCCATGCTCATCAACAATGTAGCCCAAGTATTGGACCATGTTCAAGACAAAGAAGCATTTTTCCAAGTTGGCATATAACTTGCTCAAAACCTATTGAATATGATACATGTGCTCCTCCCAAGTTATGTTGAAGATGAGGATGTCATCCAAATATACCACCACAAAAGGGTTGGTGAAGGGTCTCAATACATCATCCATCGACCTCATGAAAGTGGCGGGTGAATTTGTTAATCCAAAGGGAATGACCAACCATTCAAACAGACCTTCTTTAGATTTGAAATTTGTCTTTAACACATCAATTAGTTCGATGGGAAATTGGTCGTAGTCAAATTTTAGGTCAATATTGTTGAAGAACTTTTCCCCCTTGAGTTGGTCAAGAAGGTCATTAATTCAGGGAATTGGGTATTGGTTCCTGACTGTGATTTTGTTTAATGCTTTGTAATCAATGCAGAGCTGCCATGTCCCATCTTTCTTCTGTACTAGTAAAATCATACTTCTGAAAGGGGAAGAGTTGGGTCTAATGTGCCCTTTTTGAAGCATCTCTTGGATCTAACGCTTGATTTCGTCATTTTCCATCAACAGGCGATGATAGACTGGTCCATTAGGAAGAGGTACACCGAGGGTTAGATCAATTGGATTCTTGACTTGGCAGTGTGTCAGTACCCTTGTGGGTGAGGAGAATAAGTCTCTGTATTCTTTCATGATCCTATCCACTTGCTTATGCTACAAAGAGAGGCTCTATGTAGAGGCCACGGATGTGGAAGCAACCGTTTTCTTACTATGATAATGGATCAAAAACAAGAAGAAATACCTAATTTATGAAATGAACTTACTACATTGCTTAGCAGAGATTAAATAAATAGCAGTATGAGGTGCTACCTCTGGTATCCTATACAATTGTCTACCCAAAGTAATAATAACACTACGGGGTCTAAACTCATACACAACATGTCACATCCATAAATATGGTTATCCTAAAAGAGCATCACAAACTTCAAGGATAGAAATATCGCACAATACCTCGTATTTGAAGGGATTGATACTGTAGGGAATACGACATTGTTGGTTGAAGCAAAGATCTCTTCCTTGGTGAATCCATCCGATGGTGTAGCGATGTGGGTACAGTTTCGTTGGAAGGTCCATCCACTTGATGACCTCTATTGATATTAGGTTCTTCTGACTATTGCTAGTGACAATGAAATGAAGTGGATACCCCTTTACCCACATCTTTGAGTGAAAGAGGCATTCCCTTTCCTCTGGTTCTTCTAGTTTTCTTGGCTAGATTTTTGTGGTAGAGAAAGTGGAACTGGTTCGACATCGATAATCTTCTTCAAGGTCAGAATCTTCCTCTGACTTGGAAGCTTTCAGATTGGCCACCAGTGATAGCTTGGAGTGACATTCTTCAGTGTTGTGCCAAGGGATTTTATGGTATTCACACCATTTTCTTGTGTCCTTATTCGACTTCGCATTACCCTTCTTGTGTTGTGGCTTGGAATGGTTGTTCTGAGAGTGGACATATTTTCTTTGTCCCTTGTCTTTTGGGTTGGGGTCACCTTTTCCCTGCTTCGGCTATGAGGAGTTTGCAGATCCAACTCTCACCTCTTCTTCTTAAATTTATGCTCGATCTTGAAAACATATCTATAATTTGTACACAATTATGTGATGTCTAGAAACTCCATTTATATTTGAATGTATCTATCCAAAAATCCACGGTATTTGAGCACCATATATCATTCAAAGTATTTGATACCCAATTTGGTGCATAGAGTATGGAAAATATTGATGAAATCAGGTACTATCTGGTCCCTTTCCTAACACAGGGTGGTCCATCTTGTGTATTGGTGCATGTAGCTTCTAATAGGGTAATACTCTTATTTACTAACATCCCTGAAGGAATCCCACGTGGGGTAGAATGCAAATATTGCAGATTCCTCTATGGCCCTTCGCTCAAAGTAAGTAACCCACCAGTCCTTAACATGGGGGATGACCTTGAGGAGTGAAAAAGTAATATTTTCCCTATCGAAAAAACTGTGGACCAAAAAATACCCTTCGAGTAGATTAAGCGATTTATCTACAACATTTGTATCTATCAGTGCTTCAAATAATGGAATACACAAATTTACTTATACTTTGAAGGGGGTTGCATGGTTGCTTTATGAATATGTGTCTCCTATGGGAATTTGTCGAAGGATATGTGCAAAGTTGTCCATCATTTCGTTCCTTTGTTGCACAAGGGCTTCCTCAAGCAATATTTTAAAAGAATCTCCTGCTCCATATTTCTTTTCATCCCCCATGGGTTTTGTCGGTCTCGATGCAGCCAATATTGCAGAGGCTTGACTGGTTCAAGTCCCAACTTTGTGTACCCAGATCTTGTCGAGGACATGCACAAAGAAAAATAAATTAAGAGAAGACCGCTCTGATAGAACTAATCTGGATTTATGAGAGGAATTAAATGAATAACAAACTAAATACAATAAAGCAAAGATATGGAGAACAAAAACATATATCGAGTGAATAATAACTTCTATTGAATAAATAAAATAGGTTGAAATTGTAAAACTGCAGAACTGAAAACAACTTGCTTGAATCTTGGTTGCTATATCTGAGAAGAGATGTGGCTACTACGTGCATCCATCTGAGAAAAATGATTACAATGAGGCTTAGGAGGCATTTTTAACATTACTCATGAATTCCAAAACCCTAGACATAAAAAAACCTAACCCTAAGAGATGAAACACCAAAATTTATGTGGGACTCGATGGGTAAGTTGGTACCTCAACTTCCCGTGGTTGTAACTTTTGCATATGACCTTAGTTGTAGGTGCGTGATAGCCCGTTGGAAAGGTATTTTTTAGAACTACACATCGTGTCATCAAAATCTGACTTTGTATATATTTTGATTGTGGCATGAGAAAAAAATAGTGTTTAGAGCCCCAAAACGGCCTTGGAAGTATAGAACTATGTACTGACATGAAAACATCCTAAATAAGCAAGTTGAATTAGGTGGGAGGCCAACAATATACACTTGGAATCTGTGTGGGGCTTCATACAACCCCAAAAGTGTAGAACCCACAATTACAAATAATTACAGAAGTGTGTGCTGAACTAAAAATTGCCAAGAGGAGCTAGTTGGAATAGGTGGGTGGCCACCAATATGCACCTGGATCACCTACCAATATCCCGATCGATATTATCTTATGTTGGTTATCCAACATCAATTGTATAGTCAACCAAAATAGATTTGGTTTCCCCATCATCTCCCACATCTGTCTTGGAAGAAAATTGTCGTCTGATCCTAAGTCCAAGATGAAATTATCGATGTCATATTCTCCTATCCGCGGACTTAATTTGACTTCTTTGTTTGTCCTTTTCTTGCACAATACTTGGTTCATTTCTTATTTTTTCGTAGGTACTTCTCAGTATTGTGTACACTAATCAATAATTATGCACAGTGTATTCAATGTTGTCTCATCATGCATCAATTCTAAACAACTTTTTAGAAAGTCTGTCAAAGTGTTTACCTTCTCAATTGGTCTCTTTGAAATAGTGTGATCATAAATCGACAACATATCATATACCAGTGGTGTCTTTGACATTGAGGCTATCTAGTTTGGTCCTAGTATCTCCTTCCTTGCTTGTTGATAGGTTTATTTTTCCTTCTGTGGATTGAATGTTGGCATGGGCTCAGTTGCTTTCCTTATCCATTGTTCCACTCCCTTTCCTTTCTCCATTGCATCTGGTATGGTTCTCGTCCCACCATGTATAACATCTTCTATTCTTGGTTGATCATCACATTCTTCAACAACTATCATCTACAGGTTTTGGTTCTGATTCTTATGTTAAGTCTGATGTTGGTTTTGATTCCCTCTCACCTTCCAATTCACTATCAATTGAGGAAATTACTTTGTCGCATGATCCAAGGCTCTACAATACATGCATGTCATGCAATTATTTGTGAAATATATTTCTAAATGTCCTGGTTTATTGCAGTTGTAACAAATTATTGGTGCTATGCCTCCTCGATCAAATCCTCCATGTCCTTGACCTTTGTCGAAGCCTCAATGTCCACCCTGATTAAAGCCTCTTAGAGTCTTATACTATGGAATTCCTCCTTTTGTTGTGACATTTTCTTCCTGAATTCTATATGCATCCAATGTACACTCTCTCATCGAGTGGAATGTGTTACAATATTTCTCATCATGTCCTATCGATTTGGAAAAATTATAGAATAAATTTCTTGGGGTGTTCTGATATTTCTGTAGTAAAGGACACACAGTCGAATCATTCCCCCATGTATTACATATCTCGCAGTATGCCACTCCTCCTACCAATGGGTTTTGTGCTTCTGTAGCCATAAAATACGTGAAGGTTGGACACTCTTACTTTATATGTCCTTTTTCCTTACATGTTATACACCAGCATGTTTGTGCTTTTCCTTTTCCTTCATTATCTCTAATAATTGAATTATCAGTGCACCTAACCGTGACTATACCTATGCCATACTTGCACCATCTTCTACAGGAGATGCTTCCAACTTCATCGTGATTTCCAAATCTTATGGCTGCACTGTGACCTTCTACTATGTTAATGAACAACGAATATGTTGTAATAGGCTTGTTATAAACCATTCTTGATGTTTCTCATTAGGAATATCAAAGATTAGTCGACTCATCACATATTTAAAGATTTGGTGAGAATCCCACACTATCTCATTCTACACTTTCTTAATTTCCTTTAGTTTTTTAATTTATTGGGATTTGAATTTTGGCTTCCTGAATTCTTTGAACAATTCTTGTCTCATTTCTGCCAAATTTCTTGATTGTCTGGTTGGTTTGGTTTTCTGAAAATTCATATACCACAGTTGTGCATAGCCCTTGAACGTCATGGCCAACTACACAATTTTCGTCACCTCGACCTGGACATTCTTCGTTGTCCATGTTGTGTCACATACAAACAAATGATGCTCAGGGTCCTCTCACCGTGTTCCCTAAAACTCAGGAATTATCAATGTATGATATATTCCTTCCATTGTACTAGGTGTTGTACATACCCTTGGTCATGCTTACTGACTCTGGTTTGATGTGTTTTTCCCACTATTCTCCTTTTCCATCCACAGTCTCCTTCTTACTATATATAAACCTTTTCCAATAGCACAATACTCCAATATTCTCATCTAAGTTAGTATCCTCTCTTGACATCCTCATTCCATCTGCTCCTTACTCATCCTTCCCATTCTCATATCATCCTCTGGTCATACCCTCGTTCCCTTATGTGTGTGAAGGAGTTTATCTATTAGAATCCATATTCATGACATTCTTATCACACAAGTGACATATTTATCCAAGTAGATAATGTTCTCAAATATCTTTCACGTGGACCCTTGAAGAAGTCCCTCTCCATGACACTATAAGACTGGGTACAATCTACTGCAAACTCTGTAATATAACCCCCTAGTATACTACTCAACCATAAATCTATTGTGTGATAAACCTTATTACTTATAGTATTATGTTTTATTGTTAGGGACCTAACCTCCCTAACCCCTCATGTAGGTAGAATAATATATTTTCCATCTAATAAAGGCCAATATTAATAAGGGAAAGTAATAAGGAAGAATAAGTGAAATGTAAGAATACCTAATAGAAGCTTCCACTTCTAGAAAGAGATTCCTTTAGATTATTCTCTTGGTAGATAGATTTAGTATAAATTGGATTCTAGGGAATGAGAAGTTTTTGTCTTGAGAATTATTGTAATAGAGATCTGGTCTACTAAAGGTAGCCCCCTCAAAGAGACGAGTGAAATTTTTTTCCTATCAATAATGGTATAATTTTGGTTTTGTGGTTCAATACAATTTGTTGTCCCATTGTTGATATCTGTAGTATCTTCATTTTTTGTTGCTATTTCACTGTTATTCTCTCCAATATTACTCTTTTATTCTCATATAATAGATTTGGTACCTTTCAAGTGGTATCAAAGCACTTTCCCTGGCATAAAATTGTGATTTTTTTTTCCATGGCAGAGATGTATTCAGACGTCTTTAACCTACAAAGATATATCTTTACATGCATAAACCTGCGGTCAGGGAGTAATACACATAGCAAATACAAGTGGTACTTAAGTGCACATTTGTAGGCCACCCTTGTAACCCTTGTTGGTACCCCTTCGACTGGTAGAGCATTAGACAACACCTGTATATGCATCAACCTAGGAATATTGAAGCCCTCCTTATATAACCCTATCGACCACCTGATTGTTATAGTGTCACTGAGAACAACACTCGGGAAGTGATTCTTTAGTACCTGGGTAGTCAGGTAGTATGGCTAAGGACACGATCTTGCCTCCTTAGTTAGTGCCCCGAGATATTGGATCAAGTACTATTGTTGGACCCCGTGTGTATATCGAAGAGATATGGAATAGGGAAAACCCTTTCTTGTAGATCCCATGCAAACCCTAACCATTGCGAACATAATAGAAAAGGAAAAGACAAGATCTATTGTAGTGCAACCTTGCGGTCTGCATTGGGATTGTGAAATCACTACATATTTTTTCTTGTTAAGAATCTAGGCATTCTGCCTCTGTCGTATTATTCAGTTCGAAGCATAACTTCGCAAGAGTAAAAACAAACGTCTAGGCCCCAACCACACCATTATTTGAGACCTATCCCAATGGATTATTCTCTTCATTCTGATGGCAGTAGTACCTATCATTTTCAAACAAATTTGTTTCATGTGGTGTTGACCCCTCCTCGACACCCTTATTTCACACCCATCTCATTTATTTCCTCTTATCACACTAAACATGGTCATATATATATCACTTTTCACCCTTTTGTTTATGGACCCACTCCCCCTCCTTCATTCCCCTCCTTTCCCCATGAGAAACACTCGCAACCAAGAATTCCTTCAATCCATGCAAGATGAATCCAAACATCACAAGGTATAAATGATATAGGTGGATATCAGTGGCCACCCACCTATTCCACTTGCTTGAAAAATATTTTTCCACCTTTGTAGTGTTTCGCCAGTTTTTCAGGTTCCAAGCTTCTGGGGTCATTTTGAAGCCCTAAACAATGTTTTTTGGGGATTTGGGCCCAATTGATTGCTAAAGGATTTAACTCTGGCCAGTCAAAAATCATTACTCTTAGATAGACCTTTCCAATGGGCTATCTTTTGCCTAAAATGGAGATCATATGAAAAAGTTACGACCCCAGGAAATTAATGTACTAACTTACCCAAACGGGGCCCACATGACTTTTGGTGCTTCATTTACAAGGGTTAGGTTTTTGGATGTCTATTGTTTTTTACATTCTTGTTTATTGTAAAAATGCCTTCAGAGCCTCCTTGTCATGATATTCTTACGAATGAGCACGGTCGTCACATCTCTTCTCAGAGATAAGTCGTCACCATTCCAACAAGCTTGTTTTCCACTACATTTTACAGTTTCAAGTTATTTCCTTATTGCATAGAAAACCAGTTTTACTGTATCTCTATTATTTTGTCATAAGCATATGTTAATAATATATATTCATTTCATTATGCTCATAAAATATGGATCATTTGTATCAGATAAGTCTTCTCCTTTTTGTCTTAATTCATGTCCCCAATGAGGTCAGGGTACAAAGAATTGGGTCTCGATCGTATTTCTCCCAAGGACAAAATATCTCACACGCCCAAGTGACCTCTCATGGTGGGAGAAAATAAAGATGATGGGACAAGAGATCCTTTCAAAAAATTTCTTAAGGAATCCCTCATGCAACAAATGAACAAGATGATGGATAGTTTCGCGTAAATCCTTTGGCGACTACCAGAAGGTGACACAACTTCCTCGAGCAGAGGCATCACCCCCTTCAAGGTACAAATAAACTTCAATATTCCTATATTTGAAGGTCAGATAGACACAGATGTTGTAGACAAGTGGTTGAATCTACTATAAGGGTTTTTTTTTGTCCATAACTTTTCGAATAGAGAAAAGATTACTTTTGCACTCCTCAAAGTCGTTCCCCATGTCAAAAATTGTTGGGAAACTTTCTGTGAGCAAAAGGAAACAGAGGAACCCTCATTATTTATAGTCTTGTCCACATAGGAATCCTTTGGGGATGCTATTAAGGAACAATACTACCCTGTTGGAAGTTATTATGACTTGTATACAAAATGGACCACACTGTGGCAAGAAAGAGACCAAGCAGTGCCAGAGTTCAAAAATATCTTCCATACCTTGTTCACCAAGCTGGGTATAAAATATTCAAAGTGACATCGATTTCTCAAGTATCATGGTGCTCTGCATAGATACATCCAGACTGAAATGGAATTTTTGGACATCTCGTCCTTGGGCGCAACCAACCAATATTCCATCAAAATCGAGCAAAAGCTCAAACAAAAGATGCCACAATTAGGGTTTGGGAACCCCTCATAGAAAAATATAGAAAAGGGTGGCCCCAACCCATAGAACAAAGGACAGAGAAAATATGGACAATGTCAGTAAAACCAGTCCAAGACGTAAGAAAATAAGAACAACGGAAAGAAAAAGAAAGATACCGGGAATTGGTGCGACTTCAATAAGAGCCCTTGGCATAACACTGTTGATTGCCGCTCAAAGAAGTCACTAGTGGTCGAAGTGAAAGCCTATGAATCAGATGCGAGTTCCTACTTTGAGTCAGAACCAGAAAGGGGAAGACAGATTATTGACGCGGAACCAAGTGCCACTTTTTCTACCACCAAACTCCAGCCTAGTGAACCAGATGAGCCAAAAGAAGGTGAGTGCCTCTTCCATTCACAGATGTGGGTAAAAAGCACCCTGTTTCACTTCAACGTTGATAGAGGTAGCCAAAATAACCTCATCTCAGAAAAGCTCATGAAGTGATTGGCCATGTCAACAACGTTGCACCCACAACCCTACACCATTGAATGGCTCTGCCAAGGAAGCAATCTTCGCGTCAACCAATAGTGTCGACTATCATATGACATCAAGCCCTTCAAAGACGAGGTATTGTGTGATGTTGATCCTCTCAAATTTTGTAATTTTCTTTTGGGCCAACCTTATTTATGGAAACATCATGTTGTATATGAGTATAGGCCTCGTAGTTTTATTATTACTTTGAATAGAAAATTGTAAAGGATACCCGAGGCAGTCCCCCCTAGTGTTATTTCAATAATCTCTGCCAAGTAATGCAGGAAGGTCATCTCTCAGGCCGATAAATTTGTCTTCTTCATGATTCATTGTCAGAGTGAATGAAATATCACAGCCACATCCAGGGCCTCCATGGCCGATCTCTCCGCACAACAAAATCAAGTGGATAAGGTCATGGAATAATACTCAGATATATTCTCCTCTCCTATTGGGTTACCTCTACACTTTTAGGTAAATAAAACATCGCTACCCAATGGGCCAATATACCATCGCTCTCTGTTAGAAAACAAGGAGATCAAGAGGCATATTGAAGAACTTCTCCAAAAGAGGCACATTCATCCCAACTCATTGCCTTGTGGTAGCCCAATCGTGTTGTTGCAAAAGAAATATGGGACTTGGCGACTATGCATTGATTACAGGGCCTTGAATAATATCATAGTCCGAAACCATTACATGATTCCCCAAATTGATGACCTCCTTGATCAGCTGACGGGGGACAAATACTTCAGTAAAATTGATTTGAATTCTGGCTACCACCAGGTCCCAATAGAACATACATATGTATGGAAGACCGCTTTCAAGTCAAAAGAAGGTATTTTTGAAAGGCAAGTCATTCCCTTTGGTTTGACAAATTCTCCAACAATATTTATGAGTATGATGGATGATATCCTATGACCTTTCACCAACATTTTTGTAGTGGTGTATCTAGATGACATCCTCATCTACAACAATACTTGAGTGGAACACTTGCAGCATATTCAGCAGGTTCTGCAGACCCTGTGGCAGCACAAACTATATGAAAACTTAGAAAAATGATCCTTCGACATGGACATGGTCCATTACTTAGGCTACATCATTGATTAGCATGGTGTGCATGTGGATCCAACCAAGATCCAGGTCATCCATGACTAGCCAGCCCCAACCACACTCACTGAACTTTGGAGCTTCTTGGGCCTCACCAATTTCTATCACAGGTTCATGTTTGGATTCTCTCATATCGCATGGGCCCTCAGCCAAGTAACCAGGGGTGGCAGTAAGGAAAACATATTGTGGGGCCTATCCCAATAACAGTCCTTCAATTACTTGAAGAAGCGTTTATTCTCATCCCCAGTACTTTCATTACCGGACCTGCAACATCCCTTTGAGATCGAGACAAATTCTTAAGAATATGTTGTGGGTGACATTCTCGCTCAACACGGCCACCCCATGGCATATCATAGTGAGACACTATCAGATGTTTTCCATAAGTACCCTACTTACAATAAATAAATGTTCCCCATTGTGCAAGTCTGCTGCCAGTGGAATCATTACATTCCTGGAAAGGAGACAATCATCCACAGCGATCACAAGCCACTACAGTTCATGTAGACCCAAGGCAAATTGTAGAATGACTGCGATTAGAAGTGGTCCACATAATTACAATAGTTCCACCTCAACATCAAGTATAAAATAAGAATTACCAACCGAGTTGTTGATTTCCTTAGCCGACCTCCAGTTGTGACACTCACCACAATGCTAGAATATTACAACCATGAGACGTCCTGATGGCCCTACCTCTATGAGACAAACCCTGATTTCTCCACCACCTACCAAACATTGGGCACTAACTCAGTGGTCGCTAATTTCCATATTCAGGATGAGTTGTTGTGTTTTCTGGGCCATCTTTGTGTTCCATCAAGTGACCATGCAAAGTTGATTTGGGAAGCTCACTACAGTCAATTGGCAGGACACTTTGGCACCGAAAAGACAGTGGAAGTACTGCAAAAAAATTTCTAATGGTCGAAACTTCGACATGATGTCGACAAGTATATCAGGTCCTGCACCACCTATGTTATTGACAAACCGACCACTAAGAAATAGGGATTGTACACCCCTCTGCCTACTCCTGATAGGATGTGGGAATCCATCTCAATGGACTATATTTCGGGCCTCCCTTGCACCAAGACGGGAAATGAATTTGTTTTGTGGTTGTTGATGGCTTTTCCAAGATGGTGATTCTATCCACTTGCAAGAAGAACATCATAGCAGAAGCCACTGCCAAGCTCTTCTTTGAACGAGTATGGGTACATTTAAGGATCGTACAATCCATTATCTCAAACCGTGATAGTCGGTTCCTCAATAGATTATGGTCAAGCCTATGGTCATTTCTAGATACCAAGCTCACCAAATCCACTTCCTTCAACCCCCAGATAGATGGCCAAATTTAGGTCATCAATTAGATGATCATACATTTCTTGCGCATGTACAATTCAAAACACCTTTGCACATGCAATTAGATTCTTCCCTGTGTCCAGCATAGCTACAAGCGATCCCTCAATAGCTCAACTAGCCATAGCCCCTTTCAGGTGGGGTTTGGATTCCAACCATTGGGCCCCATGGATGTTGCACTACCTCTAGCAACCACATCGGTCAACTCGTCCCCTTCTCCACCAGAAGATGACAAATCCACCCGGATCATTGAGTGGATCCAGCACATCCACCAACAGGTTCAATATATTCTATAAAATTTTGATTCCAAGTACAAGAAGCGCCATGATCAACATTGAGTGCCACATAAGTTTCAGGTGGGCGACAAATTTTGGTTGCACTTACAGAAAGAATGATTTACAGGGCCCCATCAGAATATTCACCCACTCTGTTAGGGGTCATACACCATCACCAAGGTTGTAGGTGTTAATTCTTTTCATCTCAACATTCCCCCTTTCCCTGGCCTGCACCCAGCCTTCAACGTGGGTCTCCTTCGACCATATTTCCCACCGTTATTGAACACCTCAGAGATAGCAGAGAAGTTGAAACCAACAAATCTCGACCCTGATTGCATGCAATAGGAATCTATTGATCATATTTTGTACGCATAGATCAAGGGCACTCGATAGCAAAGGATACAACTTTATCGAGTCTTCAAAGCAGGGCATCTTCTACACCAAGGAAAGTGGCTCACCCAGGGCCAAATTCAACAAAACTTTCCTCATCTGATGGGGGAACTCAATGCAATGGATATCATTTCTTCCTAAGGAGGGAGGATTGATCCAAGTGGATATCATTGGCCACCCACCTATTCCATTGGCTCGAAAAACAATTTTCCACCTTGGGAGGTTTTCGGCATTTTTTCAGGTTCCAAACTTTCAGGGCCATTTTGAGGCCCTAAATGATGTTTTTTGGGGATTTGGGGCCAAAATGATTGCCAAAGACATTAACCTGGGTTAGTCGAAAAGAGTTCTTCTCGGTTAGACCTTTCCAACGGGCTATCATGCACCTAAACCTAAGATCGTATGCAAAAGTTACGACCTCGAGAAGTTGATGTTCTAACTTACCCAAACGGGGCCCACATGACTTTTGGCACTTCATCTCCTAGGGTTAGGTTCCTGGATGTCTAGGGTTTTTAACATTCCTGTTTATTGTAAAAATGCCTTCAGAGTCTCATTTTAATGATCTTCATGTGAATGAGTGCAACCGTCACATCTCTTCTTAGAGATAAGACGCCACCATTCCAACAAGCTTGTTTTCCATTGCATTTTACAATTTCATCTTATTTCCTTATTAAATAGAAAATCAGTTTTACTGTATCTCTCTTATTATGTGTTAATAATCTTTTAATAATCTATATTCATTTCATTCTGCTCATAAAATCTGGATGAATAAATCCAGTAAATGACCTCTAAAATTTCTTCTTCCAAGTCTCACTTGGACATCCTTGATGTCCACTTTATTAATGTTAAGGGCGATTTGACCTATATTAAGGGAATCTTAGCCTCCCTCACCTGATGGATAAAATTTTCCCTTGGTTCTCCCTACTTTGATCCCCCTTCCCATTCTGAAGGTGATAAATCCTCCCATAATATGAACCTTCATTCTAACTCCCCTCGTCGTGACCCACGTCTTCCCTGAGTTGAAGTGAAAACATTTGATGGCTCAGATCCCACTGGTTAGGTCACTCAAATGGAACATTATTTCTACCTGCATGGCATTACAAATGATATGGAAAAACTTCATTATGGTGTCCTCTATTTGGATCCATAACGCTGGAAATGTTGACACTGGTGTAGAAAGACATGCTAAGGGTATGTTTCTTGGACACAATTTGTAGTTGCGCTATATGAACACTTTGACACTGACACTCACAATCTAGATCGTTTGACCAAGTTGAAACAATCTAGCATAGTGGAATACTTTATATATTCCTTTGAACACTTGGATTTTAGAACAAAGTACATGTTTGATGCCTTCTATAGGGAATGTTTTATTAGTGGCCTCAAAGATGAAATTCGAGCCCAGGTCCTCATGGATCTCCCTCAAACCTGGTTGGATACTACTCAATGTTCTAAGGAAGCTCAATAGATTGTGTATTCCCATACATGCAAACCTTCCTTTATTCGTCTCACTCTCCCTACCAACTGAACTCCTCCTCCCACTCCTCTCAAGATCCAGAAATTAATTCGGGATAAAATGGTTGAACGCCAAATCAAGGGCCTTTGTTATAATTGTGATGAAAAATATTTTCCAGGGCACAAGTGTAAGGAACAAATTTTTTTATGGCCATCTCTAAGGATTTTTCCAAAGAAGACGTCGAGAACCACCCTATTTCATAATTACCCGAGCCAACTGATATTACTCTAACATCTAATCCACACGAAGAAGAATTAGGCATTTCATTGAATTCTCTCACTAGATTCTCCACTCCCCAAACCCTCAAACTCATTGGTTACATTAAGAACACAAATTTCATCATCTTAATTGACAGTGGAAGCACCCATAATTTTATTCATGATCACATTGTCCAAGAAACTGATTTTTATTTCCATGCATTCAATAAATTTAAAATCATGATTTTCAATGGAGGTTCCATGAAATGTGGTGGGCATTGTGAAAATGTATGTCTCCAAATTTAGCAGTACAACCTGAAATCTCATATGTTTTCTATAGACATGGGTGGTTGTGATATTGTTCTTGGTGTAGAATGGTTACTCACCCTTGGTCCCATCCTCATTGATTTTAAGGAATTAACCCTGCAATTCCAGTAAGCAGGACAACAATACAAGTTCCAGGGAATCACAGTCGGTTCCCCTGAGATCATTAGTTCCCATTGAATGGAAAACATCCTCAAAAAATGTCATTCCGAAATCATTTTCCAACTCCATGCTATTCAAGCCATTGAGACACCTTCAGTGCATCTTGACATCCAATATCTCATCTCCAAACACCAAGCGATTTTTTCCAACCCGCAAGGACTTCCTCCTTCTTGTGGTGTTCATGATCATTCCATTCCTCTCATCCTAGGTAGTATTCTTCCCAATGTTCTCCCTTATCGTAATTCATTTTCCCAAAATAATAAAATTGAGAAAGTTGTTCAAAAATTACTTACCATAGGTGTTATTCTCCCTAGTACCATCCCATATTCCTCTTCAATGGTCATGGTACTTAAGAAATAAGGTACTTGGTGCATGTGTCCATACTTTCACACCCTCAATGATATCACCATCAAAGAAAAATTTCTCACTCCTTTCATTGATGATATCTTGGATGAATTTAGTGGTGCCCAGTACTTTACTAAACTTCATCTTTAGTCCGACTACCACCAGATCCGTAAGAAAGAATATGGCATTCCCAAGAATTCGTTTCTCACTCATGAGGATCACTATGATTTCTTGGTCATGTCCTTTGGCCTTTGTAATTCCCCATCAACTTTCCAAATTCTCATGAATCATGTATTTCATCCTTTTCTCCGTCATTTTGTCTTAGTTTTCTTTGATGATATTCTCATCTATAGTAAAACCTGGACATACCATCTTACTCATGTGGATAAAGTTATTCATCTACTCTCTAAGAACATTTTTTTCCTTAAACAATCTAAATGTGCTTTTGGAGCATCGGAAGTCAAGTACTTGGGTCATATTGTTGGTCAAAAAGGTTTCAAGTGGATCCTAAGAAGATTGACGCTATGCAGGATTAGCCTTGCTCCAAGACTATCAAACGCTTACATGGTTTTTTGGGTTTAACATGATATTATCGCAAGTTTGTTAATAATTATGGAACTATTGTGGCACCTATCACTGCTATTCTTAAAAATAATTCTTTCATTTCGACTCCAACATCTAATCAGACCTTTCAAGCCTTGAAGGAGGCCATGTGCACCGCTCCTGTCCTGGCGCTTCCTAACTTCACAAATACCTTTGTCCTAGATTGTGATGATTTTGTGAGAGGAATTGGAGCAATCCTTATGCAATATGGTTGACCTTTGGCCTTTACCAGCAAACAACTATCAAAGTGACATTTGAGACAATCAATATATGAAAAGGAAATGTTGGCTATTTTGCATGTAGTGGATATATGGTGCCCTTATCTATTGGGAAACATTTCCAAATTAAGACATATCATCAGATCCTAAAGTATTTTATTGAGCAACGTCCTTCCTCCCCGGAGAAAAAAAAATGTGTCACTAAATTATTTGGATATGATTATGAGATCATCCACAAGAAAGGAAAAGACAATGTGGTTGTTGAGGATCTTTCATATAAATATGAAGATGAAGGGTCTCTTTTTTACCTCTCCTTCATTGTACCAGAGTGGTTGCAAGCAGTTCGTGAGGAATGACTACAAGATCCCAAAATTTCGCGTTTGATCCAACAATCGCAAGTCAATGCTTCAGTTTCACTAGGGTACTCTTGGCACAGTGATGATCTTCACTACAAAGGCCATTTGTATTGAAGTCAACAATCACAACTTAAATCCATAGTACTTTTTGATCTTCATGCTACATGCTCAGATGGGCACTTAGGGTTTTACAAAAACTATGAACGAATCAAATGTTGGTATGAAACAGGATGTCCGCACTTGTGTAGCAGAATGTGATGTGTGTCAATGCAACAAGGGAGAAACAGTCAAATCACCTGTCACACTCCAACTACTTCCAATTCCACCTACTATTTGTAGGGATATATCTATGGATTTCATTGTTGGCTTACCTAAATCAGGAAATAAGTCTGTCATCATGGTGGTAGTTGATTGAATTTTCAAGAATGCTCATTTATGTGCCCTTCAACGCCCATTCAATTCCTCCAAGTTGGCTAAGATTTTCATGTATCATGTCTTCAAGCTTCACCACATACCTCATTCTATTGTTTCTGATAGATATCCCACTTTCACTAGTTATTTTTGGAAAGAACTGTTCAGGCTACAGGGCACCTAGTTGCATCTCATCATTGCCTATCATCCCTAGACTAAAGGTCAAATTGTAGTTGTTAACAAATTTTTGGAAACATATTTGAGGTGTTTTGCATCTGAAAGGAGGAATCAATGGGCTCAATGGTTTCCTTTAGCTGAATGGTGGTACAAAAATTCTTACCATACAACTATTTGCATGACTCCTTTTGAATAATTATATGAATAGAATCCACCTTCAGTTATTTCATACATACCCAATGCCTCGAAGGTCCAGGAGGTTGACCAAACTCTTACAGTTTGAGAGGCTATTCTACATACCCTCAAAGAGAATTTGGTCATGGATCAGAATCACATGAAGAAACAAGCATATCATGGGCGCTCTGAATGTAAATTTGTTGAAGGGGACTAGGTGATTCTTCGACTTCAACCTATAAGAATACTTCACTCAAGTTTGACCATTTCAGAAACTGATGCCCAAATTTTATGGTCCTTATACAGTTCTCAAGCACGTGGGATAGGTGGCCTATGAGTTATCCTTTCCTATTCATTCTAAGATCCATCTTGTTTTTCATGTCTCCTAGTGGAAGAAGGTGATTGGAACTAAGTGTAAAATGCAAACCAGTCTTCCTGAGTTGGATGAAGAAGGCTCCATATGGTTGCAGGAAAAAGCATTCTTGGACTAGCGTGAGCATCATCTCCATCAACACACCATCAAGGAAGTGTTAGTTCAGTGGAAATATACAACTCCAGTAGATGCCACCTAGGAGCCAGCTACCATTCTCCAACAATGTCTTGATCTCAAGCCTTGAGGACAAGGTTGTTTTTAAGGGGGAAGGCATGTTAGGGACCTAACCTCCCTATCCCCTCATGTAGGTAGAATAATATATTTTCCATGTAATAAAGGCCAATATTAATAAGGCCTAGTAATACGTAAGAATAAGTAAAATGTAAGAAGACCTAATAGAATCTTCCTTTTCTAGAAAGATATTCTTCTAGATTGTTCTCTTGGTAGATAGATTTATTATAAATAGGAGTTGAGGGCATGATAAGTTTTTGTATTGAGAATTGTTTTAATAGAGTTCTGCTCTGTTGGAGGTAGCCCCCTCTAAGAGCCAAGTGAAAATTGTTTCCTATCAATAAAGGTATAATTTTGGTGTTGTGGTTCCATATAATTTGTTGTTTTGTTGTTGATCTCTGTAGTATCATCATTTTTTGTTGCTATTTCCCTATTATTCTCTGCAATATTTCTCTTTTATGCTCATATAATAGATCTGGTACCTTACATGTCTAATCAATTCATGATTCCACATTCTTGGGGATTCATCTCTATATCTCCAAACATTCTCCACTTTCCTTCTTATCCATTCAATCAAAATAATCAGAAATTCACCAAAGAAAATTTCATGCAGATTTGTGAAAACACACCTTTGTAACCAATGTTTGTCATTGATCCTAGGGCTTCTATTCTGTTATCTAGAAAATTATTTTTTCTTCCTTTCTATCCATTCTTAAATTTCTTCTCTATTCGGCTTCCAAAACATTCCCCCCAATTACAGTTCTTGGTCCCGACAATGGAACCATTTTTTGGTGTGTAGGGGGTAGACATGTGGTTAATCATTAAAATACCAACAAAACCCTTAGATACGGGCCCTTTTGGCATCATTTTCAAAGAAAGTGAAGTCTCACCCAAGGAATCTAGATGGGATGTAAGAACCAAGGTTCTATAGTGCTAGGGGCACTGAGTCATTCAACCTCTCATTTCTCATATGCACAGTTCTCATAGCTACTCAACATTCAACCTAGTCTGAACGAAATATTCTCTCATTAAACATTGATCCAGTTATTAGATACTTCAGTTCGTGACATTATAAAATCATAAGTAAACAATACATTCACACCATAGCATTAGACATCATAACGTGCAAATATAATACATCTCAATACAAAGATTTACGTGGTTCAACCAACTTGGGCTACGTCCACAACAACTAGCTTTTTATATTATTCATTGATAGTTCTCTTAAAATTGTGCAATGTGCTACAAAATATGCAACAATATCATTTAATAAACCTTCCTATTTGTTACACTGCAATGCGAATTCACTCCTTAGTCGTACCTCAAATTTCTTGCTTCGCTCAGCTCCCTTACCCCAAAATCACTAGAAAACACACATCATATCTCCTCTCTCAACCTCTACCATTAAAAAACCCATTACATATTTATACATATACATAGGGATAATCCTGTTACATAAGTGGACAAAGTGTCCCCCATAAACTCGTTACAAAAGTGGACAAAGTGTCCCCAAAACCCAACAGTTTATAACCAATTTTTTCCTTTTGTGCATTGTTACATTGTGCATCCTTTTATCGCGTTGTTTTACTCTTTGAAGTCTCCTTACATTACGTGCTCTGGTCCATCTTCTAACTACATTTTACTCTTCTACTTCATTTTGTCACAGATCCCGAATATTATCCAAAGTGCCTCTCCAACACTCTATGTCAAGGTGTCCATTTAGAATATCCAACAATGATGATGGAATATATTCAAAACAAATTTTGAAAGGGGATGTACTAGTGGAAGTATAGGTAGCCCTATCATAGGAATGTCGTACATAAATAAAATCTTAATCTAAGTTTTTTGGGAACTTATGATTCTAAAATCTTGGAAACTAAACCAAAGTCGTATTCATAACCTCTAAATTCCAATAATTTTAGCGTGGAAAAAATTGAATCTCATCAATTTAATAGCTAAATTTTCCCACTATGAAGTCTCAATGTACTAGGAAATTTTATATATTTATTAAAAATGATGTTCATTGGTATCTCAAAATTCACTCATACCCAAGTTCAAAGAATTTAAGCTCATTTCTTCTTGGCCTTTGATAGTTTTCCTACAATTCATTAGCATGCGCATCTTGCTAAAACTTCCAATTACCACATATAGGTATTCATTCCCTCTTCTTGTCCTTACAAGTGGTATCATAGCACTTTCCTTGGCATAAAATTGTGGTACCTTACAAGTGGTATCAGAGAAATTTCCTTGGCATAACATTGTGGTACCTTACAAGTGGTATCAAAGAACTTTCCTCGGCATAAAATTGTTGTACCTTACAAGTGGTATTAGAGCACTTTCCTCGGCATAAAATTGTGGGTTTTTTTTTTCAGGGTAGAGACATATTATAGCATATTTAAGATACAATGATATGTCATTACGTGCACAAACCCGCGGTTATGTAGTGATACACGTAGGAAATACAAGTTGTACTTAAGCACACATCTATTGGCCACCCTTGTAACCCATCTTGGTACCCCTTCGATTGGTAGCGCATCATAAAACACCTGTATACAGATCGTCCTAGGCATCCTGAAGCCCTCCGTAGATAAACCAATCGATTGCCTAACTTCTATAGTGTCACCAAGAAAAACACTCGGGAAGTGACTCTCTACTATTTGGGTAGTCGAGTAGTATCGCTAAGGGCATGGTCTAGCCTCCTTAGTTGGTTCCATGAGATATTGGGCCGAGTACTATTGTTGGACCCTCCATGTATATTAGAGAGTGATAGCATAGGGAAAACCCTTTAATGTAGATCCCTTACAAGCCCTAACCATTGGGAATAGAATAGAAAAGGAAAAGATGATATCTATTGCAGTGCAACCTTGTCATTTGCTATGGGGTTGCAAAATTACTACATATTTTGTCTAGTTAAGAATATGGGCATCCCACCTTTGCAGTATTATTCAGTTTGGAGTGTAACTCCAGAGGAGTTAAAATATATATATATTTTTGGTCTCCGACCACAACATTATTTGAGACCTATCCCAATGGATTATTCTCTTCATCATAATCACAATAGTACCTATCATTTTCAAGAAAAAAAATTCATGTTCTCTCGACCCCTCCTCGAAACCCTTATTTCACACCCATCTCATTTATTTCCTCTTCTCACACTAAACATAGTCATATATATCATTTTTCACCCTTTTTTCTATGGACCCACTGCCCCTCCATTCCCCTCCTTTCCCCATGGCCAACACTCACAACCAAGAATTCCTTTAATCCCTACAAGATGAATCCAAACAACACAAGGTTGAAATCCAACAGATGACCTCTCAAATTACTTCTACCAAGTCTTGCTTGGACATCCTTGATTCCCACTTTACTAATGTTAAGGGAGATTTGACCTCTCTGAACAACAACTTAGCCTCCCTCACCCAATGGATAAAATAGTCCCTTGGTTCTCCCTACCTTGACCGCCCTTCCCATTCTGAACGTGATAACTCCTCCCATAATATGAAATTTCATTCTAACTCCCCTCCTTGTGAACACTGTCTTCCCCGAGTTGAAGAGAACAAATTTGATGGCTTAGATCTCGTTGGTTGGGTCACACAAATGGAACATTATTTCTCCCTGCATGGAATTTCAAATGATTTGGCCAAACTTCGTTATGGTTTCCTCTATTTAGATCTGGAACGTTGGCAATGGTGGAAATGTCATAGAAAGACGTGCTAGGGGTATGTTTCTTGGACACAATTTATGGCTGAGCTATATGAACGCTTTGACATTGACACTCACTATCTAGGTCGTTTGACCAAGTTGAAACAATCTAGCGCAGTGGAATACTTTATATATTCCTTTGAACAATTGGATTTCAAAATGAAGGGCATGTCCGATGCTTTCTTTACGAAATGTTTTATCAATGGCCTCAAATATGAAATTCAATCCCAAGTCCTCATGGATCACCCTCAAATTTGTTTGGAGGATACTCAACATGCTAAGGAAGATCAACATATTATGTCTTCCTAGAAACACAAACCTTCCTTCATTCCTCGCATTCACCCTACAAACCCAGGTACTCCTCCCACTCCTCTCAAGATCTAGAAATTAACTCAGGATGAAATGGTCGAATTCCAACTGAAGGGAATTTGTTATAATTGTGATGACAAATATTTTATGGGGCACAAGTGTAAGGAACAAAAGTTATTTATGGCCATCTCTGATGATTTTTTTGAAGAAGAGGTAGAGAACCCGCCTATTTCATAATTACCCAAGACAACTGATATTACTCCACCATCTGATCCACCCAAAGTAGAATCAATCATTTCATTGAATGCTCCCACTAGCTTCTCTGCTCCCTAAACCCTCAAGCTCATTGGTTACATTAAGAACATAAAGTTCATCATATTAACTGACAGTGGAAGCACCCATAATTTTATTCATCATCTCATTCTTCAAGAAACCGATTGCTATGTCCATGCAGTCAATAACTTCCAAATCATGATTTCCAATGAAGATTCCATGAAATGTGGTGGGTGTTGTGAAAATGTGCGTCTCCAAATTGGGAAATACAACTTGAAATATCATATGTTTTCCATAGACATGGGTGGTTGTGATATTGTGCTTGGTGCAAAATGGTTACGCACCCTTGGTCCCATCCTCGTGGATTTTAAGGAATTAACCATGCAATTCCAGTAGGTAGCAAAATAGTACAAGTTCCAAGGAATCACAGTTGGTTCCCCTGAGATCATCAGTTCCCATCGAATGGAAATGCTCCTCAAACAAATGTCATTCTGGCATCATTTCCAAAATCCATCCTATTCAAGCTAGTGAGATACCTTCAGTGCATCCTAACCTCCATTGTCTCATCTCCAAACACCAAGTTATTTTTTTCAAACCCCATGGACTTCCTCCTTCTTTTGATGTTCATGATCATTCCATTCCCCTCATACTAGGCATTATTCCTCCCAATGGTGTCCCTTATCGTCATCCATTTTCCCAAAAGAATGAAATTAAGAAAATTGTTCAAGAATTGCTTTTTGCAGGTGTTATTTGCCCTAGTAACATCCCTTATTCCTCTTCAGTTCTCATGGTAATCAAGAAAGACGGTACTTGGAACATGTGTCCAGACTTTCACGCCCTCAATTAGCTCACCATCAAAGACAAATATCCCATTCCTATCATTGATGATCTCTTGGATGAATTGATTGGTTCCCAGTGCTTTACTAAACTTGATCTTCGATCTAGTTACTACCAGATCCACATGAAAGAAGAAGACATTCCCAAGACTATTTTTCACACTCATGAGGGTCACTATAAGTTCTTGGTCATGTCATTTGGCCTTTGTAATTCCCCATAAACTTTCCAAATTGTCATTAATCATGTCTTTCGTCCTTTTCTCCTTCATTTTGTCTTAGTTTTCTTTGATGATATTATCATCTATAGTAAAACTCGGACATACCATCTTACTCATGTGGATAAAGTTCTTCATCTACTCTCTAAGCACCAACTTTTCCTGAAACAATCTAAATGTGCTTTTGGAGCATCGAAAGTCAAGTACATGGGTCATATTGTTGTCCAAGAAGGTGTCATGGTGGATCCTAAGAAGATTGAAGCTATGCAGGATTGGCCTCTCCCCAAGAATCTCAAAAGCTTGCGTGGTTTTCTAGGTTTCACAGGACATTATCGCAAGTTTGTTAATAATTATGGAAAGTTTGTGGCACCTCTCACTTCTCTTCTTAAAAATAATTATTTCATTTGGACTCCAACAACTGGTTATACCTTTCAAGCCTTGAAGGAGGCCATGTGCACCACTCATTTCTTGGCGCTTCCTGACTTCAAAAATACCTTTGTCTTGGAATTCGATGCTTTTAGGAGAGGAATTGGAGCTATCCTTATGCAAGATGGTTGACCTTTGGCTTTTACCAGCAAACAATAGTTAGATTGACATTTGGGACAATCAATCTATGAAACGGAAATGTTGTCTATGATGCATGTAGTAGATCACTAACACCCTTATATATTGGGGAAATGTTTCCAAATTAAGACAGTTCATCAGAGCCTCAAGCATTTTCTAGAGCAAGGTCCTTCCTCCTCGGAGAAACAAAACTGTGTGACTAAAATATTTGGATATGATTACGAGATCATCTAGAAGAAAGGAAAAGAAAATGTGGTTGTTGATGCTCTTTCCCAGAAATATGAATACGAAGGGTCTCTTTTTTCCCTCTCCTTCATTGTACTAGAGTGCCTCCAAGAGGTTCGCCAGGAATGGCTACAAGATCCCAAAATTTTTCATTTGATCCAACAATTGCAAACCAATGCTCTAGTTTCCCCGAGGTATTGTTGGCTCAATGATGGCCTTTTCTATAAAGGCCATTTGTATTTAAGTCAACAGTCACAACTTGAATCCATGATACTTTCTGATCTTCACACTACACCCTCAGCTGGGTACTTAGGGTTTATCAAAACCTATGAATGGGTCAAACGTTCTTTTTTCTGGGATGGTATGAAACAGGATGTTCGCACTTTTTTGGCAGAATGTGGTGTGTGTCAACGCAACAATGGAGAAACAGTCAAAGCACCTGGCACACTCCAACCAATTCCAATTCCACCCACTATTTGGAGGGGTATCTCTATGGATTTCATTGTTGGATTACCTAAATCAAGAAATAAGTCCATCATCATGGTGGTAGTTGATCGACTTTCCAAGTATGCTCATTTTTGTGCTATTCAACACCCATTTACCACCTCCAGGGTGGCTCAGATTTTCATGGATCATGTCTTCAAGCTTCACGACATGCCTCATTCTATTGTTTATGATAGATATCCCGCTTTCACCAGTATTTTTTGAAAAGAACTATTCAGGATACACGACACTCAACTGCATCTTAGAACTGCCTATCATCCCCAGACTGATGGTCAAATTGAAGTTGTCAACAAATGTTTGGAAACATATTTGAAGTGTTTTGCATATGAAAGCCAGAATCAATCGGTTGAATGGTTACCTTTATATGAATGGTGGTACAACACTTCTTACCATACAACTATTCACATGAATCATTTTGAAGAAATATATGGACAAAAGCCACCTTTAGTTATTTCATACATACTCGTTATCTCGAAGGTCCAGGCGGTTGAGAAAACTCTTACAGTTCGATAGGATATTCTATGTACCCTCAAATAAAATTTGGTCATGGCTCGGAATCACATGAAGCAACAAGCAGATCAAGGTCGCTTCGAACGTCAATTTGTTAAAGGGGACTAGGTGTTTCTTCAATTGAAACCTTATAAGAAGAATTAACTAAAGGCTGACCATTGTCAAAATATGGCACCCAAATTTTATGTTATTTATATAGTTCTCAAGCACGTGGGACAGGTGTCCTATAAGTTATCCTTTCCCAGTCATTCTAAGATCCATCATGTTTTTCATATCTCCTGCATGAAGAAGGTGATTGGAACTAAGTGTCAAACTCAAACCAGTATTCTTGAGTTGAATGAAGAAGGCTCCATCTAGTTGCAACCACAAGTAGTCTTGGACCAGCATGAGCATCGTCTCCATCAACGCACCATCAAGGAAGCGTTATTTCAGTGGAAGGATACAACTCTAGGTGATGCCACCTGGGATCTGACTACCATTCTGCAACAATTTCCTCATCTCAAGCCATGAGGACAAGGTTTTTTTTAAGGGGGGAGGCATGTTAGGGACCTAACTGTAAGTTTTAAACCTGCGAAGTAAAGCAATGCATATATATTCTTAAGCAATACAGAAATTAATCAATGGCTCATACACAGAATACACAGAGATCTTTACCGAAAACCCTCAA
>JZKD02S0599724.1:561932-573115 GCA_000966675.3 Picea glauca | reverse complement strand
GTAGATACCAAAACCCTAATCCCTTAATCCGGGATTAATTTACAAATCAGCTAAAAATAGCAAAATCCGCTAAAAATAGCAAAAACCGCCCAAAAAAAAAATTTCAGGGCGCTGCCCCAAACCCCGTCAGCCCCGAGCTACTGCCCGGTGCCGAACGCTCCGCTTAACCAGGGGGGGGCATACCTGCCCCCCCTGGGACCCCCCTAGGAAGCGTTCGGCGCAACGGTAAAGCCCTAGTTTGTACGGATCGTCAAACGCAGTTATCTGGCGCACCCACACACACACACATGCAAAGAATATAACACATACCCAACACTAACCTCCCTAACCCCTCGTGTAGTTCGAATAATATATTTTCCATGTAATAAAGGCCAATATTAATAAGGCCTAGTAGTAAGGAAGAATAAGTAAAATGTAAGAAGACGTAATAGAAGCTTCCACTTCTAAAACTACATTCTTCTAGATTGTTCTATTGGTAGATAGATTTATTATAAATAGGAGCCGAGGGCATGATAAGTTTCTTTCTTGAGAATTATTGTAATGTAGCTCTACTCCGTTGGAGGTATCCCGCTCGAAGAGGCAAGTGAACATTGTTTCCTATCAATAACGATATAATTTTGGTGTTGTGGTTCCATATAATTTGTTGTTTCCTTGTTGATCTCTACAATATCTTCATTTTATGTTGTCATTTCATTGTTATTCTCTACAATATTGCTCTTTTATGCTCATATAATAGATATGGTAAGTTACATGTATGATCAGTTCATGATTCTAGTTTCTCAGGGCTTCAACTCTGTATCTCCCAACATTCTCCACTTTCCTTCCTAACCATTAAGTCAAAATAATAATAAAATCACCAAAGAAAATTTCATGCATATTTGTGAAAACATAAATTTGTAACTATTGTTCGTCATTGATCCTAGGCTTTCTATTATGTTATCTATAAAATCCTCGTTGCTTCCTTTCTATCCATTCTTAAATTTGTTCTCTATTCGACCTCCAAAACATTCCCCTTAATTACAATTCTCAGTCCTGACAATGGAACCATTTTTTGGCACGCTGAGGGTAGACCCATGGTTAATCATTCAAATACCAACAAAACCCTTAGATATTGGCCCTTTTGGAATCACCTCCAAAGCAAGTGAAGTATCACCCAAGGCATCTAGAGGGGTTGCAAGAACCAAGGTTCTACAGTGCTCAAGGGAAGTGAGGCATTCAACCACTCATTTCCTCATGTGCATATTTCTCATAGTTACTCAAAATTCAACCTAGACTGAACAGTATATTCTCTCATTAAACATTCATATAGTTATTAAATACTTTAGTGCATGACATTATAACATCATAAGTAAATAATACATTCACACCATAGCATTAGAAATCACAACATGCAAATATAATACATCACAATACACAGATTTATGTGGTTCACCCAACTTGGGATACACCCACAACGTCTGGATTCTTATATTATTCATTGATAGTTCTCTTACAATTGCACATTGCACTACAAAATATGCAACAATGTCATTTACCAAATCTTCCTATTCGTTCTATTGCACTACGAGTTCAGTCCTCAGTCATACCTCATATTTCTTCCTTCGCTCAACTTCCTTACCCAAAATGCACTAGAAAACACACATCATATATCCTCTCTCAACCTCTCCCATTCAAAATCCCATTACATATTTATACATAGAAATAGGCATAAGCATGTTACGAAAGTGGAAAAAGTGTCCCCCAGAAACTCGTTACAAAAGTGGACAAAGTGTCCCCAAAAGCCAACGATTTATAATCGACTTCTTCCTTTTGTGTGTTGTTTCGTGGTGCATCCTTTTGTCACGCTCTTTGAATATTTGAAGTATGCTTCCATCACGTGCTATGGTCCATATTATAACTACATTTTACTCTTCGACATCATTTTGGCAGAGATTCCAAAACTTATCGAAAATGCCTCTCCAACACTCTATGTCAAGGTGTCCATTTACAATATCCAACAATGATGGTGGAATACATTCAAAACAAATTTTGAAAGGGGATGTACTAGTGGAAGTATAGGTAGCCCTATCATAGAAATGTCATACATAAATAAAATCTTCATCTAAGTTCCTTGGGAACTTGTGATTCTAGACTCTTGTAAACTAGACCAAAGTTGTATTGACAACCACTAACTTTCAATAGTTTTAGGGTGGAAAGAATTGAATCTCCTCAATTTAATGACTATCTTATCCCACTATGAAGTCTCATTGTACTAAGAAATTTTATATATTTATTAAAAATTATGCTCATTGGTATCTCAAAATGCACTCGTATCTAACTTCAAAGAATTTAAGGTCGTTTATTTTTGTCCTTTGATAGTTTTCCTACAATTCATTAACATACACATCTTGCTAAACCTTTCAATTACCACATATAGGTAATCATGCCCTCTTCTTGTCCTCATGAAGCTCCCCAAAAAGTTCATGCATAGAGCCTCCTATGGCCTTATAGGGAGTGGACATGGAATGTATAATAATTGATTCATAAAGAAAGGCTTGGTGTTACAACACTATACAACCTCTAACAACTTGGCTACTTCTTCATGCATCTTGGGAAAATAAACATACATATGCAAGTTGGCCATATTCTTCCCAGTGTCAAAATTCCCAACAATCTTGGAGGGATGACATCCGTTATCAAGTGTACTCTTTCTTTCTTTGGTACACAAAGAATCCCCATTTATAGAGTAATCCATCTTGCAGATGGTAATCAAATTTGATTTATATGTCTCTTTCTATTCGTCGACCCTACATTAACTAATACACCTCGTTAAAGTCCTCATCTTATGTATAATCCACTTTGTATGCCTCAGAGGTGAATGGATCCATGTACATTATGTTTCTCAAAGATGTGATTTATTATTTCAATGGTTTTATAATAAATTAACCAACTCGTTGGTAGTTCCCTTCTTATACTTGATCACTAGACAAAATTGTTACATAAATCCCATTCGCTTAAAATATCTTGCTTCTTAGAGCTTACTTTGAATTGACAAGTATTGCAAAGGCTTATGATCATCAGAAATAATGCTCTCCTTATCTAACAAATAGTGATTTTTATTCTTCACTACTTACACCAAGACATATATCTCATTTTCTTATGTAATAAAGTCTAATAATACTCCATGAACTAACTCTAGATGATAACATATCAGCCTCATCCCTTACATCAACACTACACTCCATTTCAAGTGGCTTATTCATTTTAGATAATAATACTTAATTAAATATTTTGTTTCAACTATTAAATGTTTTCTTTTAATTCTTACTCAACTAAAAACTCTTATTAGTAAGAGCTATAACATAAAGCAGTAAGAGTGACATCACTAAAAATGATGCTATGAATTTGATTAAATATTTGATAACCTCTACAAAATTCGTAAATAATTCATTTAAATATAACCTCCAGCTTTACATACTTATCATTATTTAAATATAACCTCCATCTTTACATACTTTATGCTAAGGAGTACTTCCCAAACTGACAGTGCTTCATCCATCCATCTATCTATGTTTGCCAAACTTAATTTACATTGCTTCATCCATTTCTCTTTATATTTCTATTGTATAAATATATTCAAAATACTATTTTATTCGAATATTTTATGTATCAACCAATAAGTATTTTATATATAACAATTAAAAAAACATTTATTTTGATAAGAAATCACTAAGCACTTTCTCTTTATATTTCTATTGTATAAATATATTCAAAATAATATTTTATTAGAATATTTTATGTATCAACCAATAAGTATTTTATATATAACAATTAAAAAAAACACTTATTTTGATAAGAAATCACTAAGCTTTATAACATAAAGCACTAAGAGTGACATCACTAAAAATGATGCTATGAATTTTATCAATTTTATTCAAGAGTAAACCTCCACAAAATTCTTAAATAAGCTATTTAAATATAAACTCCATCGTTACATACTCTATGCTACGGAGTTTTTCTCAAACTTACACTGCTTCATCCATTTATATATGTTTCTCTCTATATTTATATTGTATAAATTTATTCAAAATGCCAATATCATGTATTAAGTTCATGCAATTTCAATACAGTATTTTATATATCAACTAATAAAAAAGGAAAAACAGTCATCTTGATAAGGCTAGATTTCTTACAACAGGGGTTTTAAATATTTGTCAAAAACAGTGACAACCAACCATGACATCATGTAAAAAGGTAAATATTTAAATTATATTAATTATTTGAATAGATAAATTGCATGTTAGGTAGTAATGCAATATCATTATAGTATTTTATATATCAACTAATAAAAAAGAAAAAAAGTTTATTATATTTGTGGATAGGTATGGTATATAGCTTTGATTTAGATTTGACTTTCTATTAGTTCATGGTTGACCAAAAAATATACACTCCTTTATCTAAAGTTTTTTAAAAATAATGATTTATTTTAGATTTCAAATTTCATTTATCTAAAATCTTATTAGCCAAAAACTTTGAAGTTTTATTTCTGCCTTCACTCCCCTCAATGTTATTACAATAAATATTTCTGCCATCTAATCTAGTCATTTCATGCCTGCTCCTTCTCTTTATCTTCTTCACTCCCCCAATATTATTACAATAAATATTTCTGCCATCTAGTCATTTCATACCTGCTCCTTCTCTCTATCTTCTTAAACAATACTTTAATATCTTCTTAAACAATACTTTCATTAATTAATTGAAACAAATCTACTCACCAATGTGCAATTAACTCCACAATTGCCCAGGACGCCGGCGTCGCCGATAGCGTAGTGTTAAAATCGTCCATCTTCAATTCAACAGCGGCATCGGCTTCGGGGGCCATTGATACTCCGCGCCATCAAAGCCCGCCCTACAAAAGTTTTCGCTTGGACGGAAGGGGCTTCCACCACACAAAACAGAACCAGGAGCCCGATCAAACTGGCAGCCATTGGAGCCTGTCCTTACAAATCCGTATCTGGCATCAATTCCGTACCCCCTTGATCCGACGGTACGAAAGCCGGCACCGGAATCTCTCAAAGCAACGGGAGCCGAAAAACTGAGTTAACGGTGAGCATTCAATGAATCCTCCCCGTGTTTCGAGAAGTGAACGTCCGGGGCCCCCGAATTTTGCACTTAAAAGGGAGTAAATTAACAGAAACTTAAATAGGCCCTGAAAACCCTGCGAGGTTCTGTCTACAAAGCTTCAATGGGTAAAATTTTCAGCACACAGCAAAAAATTCAATAGGCAAAAGCACAGAAACGAAGAAATAGAGCAAAAGCACAGAGATGGCAGGAGTATTCACTGACCTAGAAAAGACAAGACACGCGATCCAAACTCGGGACCTTTTAAATAAATTTTTATTTGATTTTCTAGATAAAACCATCTAAGCGGCAGGTCGCGATGAAGCGATATGAGATTTAAAGGATTTGGGTGAAGGAATCTCAGAGTAAACCCTCCCAGTCGTTATTATTGTCAAAAACTTCAAACTTTCTCCATCTTATCTTTATTATCGACAAACTCTATGCATAACCCTAGGACATTATATGAAAATGCCGCATTTCACCCGCTAATGTGACAATTTAGCATTTTAAACACTAAACAATAATTTAATGGAGTTTTCCCATTAATCTTTATTATTATTATGGTTTTTGACTTTTCTCATTAAATTTATTATAATTTAATAAATACTAAACAATAATTGAATGGAGTTTTTCCATTAATTTTTATAATTATTTTTTATTTTCTTATTAATCTTATTATTAATATTAATATCTTTCTTGACCTCCTTCTCCCTATCTTCTTAAACAATACTTTCATTATTATATTCTACATATATATACTATCTAGTAGTCTTGTTTGAATAAGGCTAAAATTTTTACAAAAGCTTTTTATAAACATTGGTCAAAGACCATAAGATCATGTTAAAAAGGTAAATATCTAAAGTATATTAATTATTTGAATAGATAAATTGCATGTTATTGAATGGTCAAAGTAGTATTATGAGTGAATTGAGAATTATAATTTATTCATTTTTATTGTATTAACAATAATAATATATATTTATCTTAATCTTAAATTTTTTAAATATAAAAATAATTTGTATTTATTCAAAATATAAATAATATATATATATATATATATATATAAATATAAATATCTTTGTCTAAATGTTTTAGGTTTAGATTTTTTTTTAATTTAGCCATATAAATAAGGATAAAATAACAATTTTATATTGTTTATATTACATTTAATAAATAAACTTAGTTTATTGAAAAAACAAAAACATTCCAATTACATAAATTTAACCACTCAAATATATAGATCCAATAAAAAAAAATTTAAAGATTTTAGATAAAAATAAAAAATAAAAATATTAAANATATATATATATATATATATATATATATATCTTTGTCTAAATGTTTTAGGTTTAGATTTTTTTTTAATTTAGCCATATAAATAAGGATAAAATAACAATTTTATGTTGTTTATATTACATTTAATAAATAAATTTAGTTTATTGAAAAAACAAAAACATTCCAATTACATAAATTTAACCACTCAAATATATAGATCCAATAAAAAAAAAATTGAAGATTTTAGATAAAAATATTAAAAAAAACAAAAACTTAAAACGTTTAATTAAAATACTAAGACTAAATTAATCTAAGATATTGTAAGAGAATATAGATCCAACTATGTAGTGGAATAAGAAAAAGACCAACAGAACAATCCTCGAAGTTAAAAACCTGTTCATTGATCAATGCTATCACTTTTCAGAATACCATAGAAGTACGCAGTAATACTTCTTTTCATATTATCGTCACGTCTCCGGAAGAGAATCCTAATCAATAACTTATTGTTTCTACCAGTATAAAAATATTGTATAAAAAACAGGAGTGATCTAACAATCTTTCCTTTTTTGGGTGATATTTTTTTGGTGATACTGTTTGAAATTTTCGATTAATTTTTTTGAACAATTTGAGTTTTGGTAAAATTTTTAGGATAAAGTTTTGAAATGTATGGAATTTTAATCTATGAAAATCTAATCAGATTCAAACCCATTTTTCTTTTGAAAAAAAAAACAGATCTATTTGCTACCAGTTATCCTACTCTCGTAAAAAATAATCCATCGGTCGAGAAGATCTGGCGACGATGGAAATTATCTACAAAATGGAAAACAAAATAATAAGAGACTGCACTTTTACGGAGGCACGAATCGTGAGATTAATACCATCAGCACCAAGTTCGGAAAACAAAATAATAGGAGATTGCACTTTCACGGTGGCACATGGTAAGAATAATATCGTCAACACCAATTTATTCTCTTATATTATACAAAATATTTGCGTGAACTACACAAAACGACATTGCTATCGTGTCAATGGGCATTGCGCCGTATCACTCTTTCTGAGACCGATAAATTTTGTTCGGTTCGATGCCCTACAAGACAGAATGATTCCCCCCTTGAAACCAGAGTTTGGTTTCAACATAGGGGAGGAGTGGAATGAATAATCACTCCTGAACTCTTTCCTTTCCATCTTCATCCTCAGATTATAGATACCTCCCGGGCCTTAACTACTGATATTTGAGATCGTTCACTTGATTTTTCTCCCAGTGGACCTGTAAAACCATGGCGATTGATCATAACCAATGAAAAATCTGATGGGATTTCTGTTGAGATTTCCCCCTTGTAATTATCAATGCTTTAACATAAAATATTGAACAACAAACTAAATCATCCAGTAACAAATACTTACTGTTGATAGCACTAGCTGTCTCCAATATGGTGTCCAAGGCTGGCTTCCAACCTCCACCGAGACACCCAATTTGACGGCTTTCTGATGCTGAAGAAGAAGAAGAAAAGGAGCACCTGTGAGCATCCATGTTGATGTTAGTGCTGCATTTAGCATGAGCCGCTGTCAAACTCATTCTCTCGATGAGAGCTTCTGTGTTTGACTGGTGGGAGAGTATATCTGCAAGCTGCTCTGCAGTTATAACTAACTTGACCTTCCAAACGCCCTTCTGATGTGATCGAAGAACTTCCAGGGTGGGCGCTCTCTCGGAATAAGTTATCTTGGAGAGAAGATCCGCAGCTGTTCCAGAAGACAACCGGCACGGAGCTACATTCTCCAACTGCAAATCCAAGCCATGCGTTACGTCTACCTTACTCAGTCTCTCCTGATGATAGCGGTGGCCAGAAATAGCAGGTGTTGCTCTACAGTTAATGTCATCGTCATTCTGGTCCGGCATCATACACATCCCTCCCCGACCGGTTATTACCTTCAACACACCAGCATGCTCTTGGCTGCAACCAAACCCTGTCCACATGCAATTCCCCATTAACTTATACTGTTAACTAGTACAGTTGTCTCTCAGAATACTCGTCAGCAATCTCCTCAAATCTTAACACTCACAGTACTACTAAAACATATAGAGCACGCTCTAGCTAGAAATGCAACTACCAGCTGATAAATAACCAAGAATGCCCGCTGCTTTATAGGGACCGACCGACTTACTTCCCAGTGCCCACTGCTGTGTGTTCTCTTGCCTGTTCTTGAAGCAGGATTCATGCTTTTAAAAATTGTTGATTACGTAAACCGAGTAGCGTGCAGGCTTCCAGGTGTTGCTGTTACTGTGCACCTGATCGTTAACGGTCGAATTTGACAGCTGACAACTCAGTCTGGGACCCTAAATTTCAAATATTGGAATCCCAACGGACAAATGCATCCAGATAACAGACAAAATAACGAAATCTTCATCACAATAGTTTATGTTCAACCTGACAAAACCACGTGATTCGCTCTTTCTAATGCAATGACGACAAGCTACTGTACTTCCACCATAAAATAACGTCCAGTACAATTTACAGGGCTTCCTTCCAATTCAATCGGTTTCGAATYGCAAGATCAGGACTCCAGAAAGCAAAATATGGAACTAGTTATAAATCATAACGTTCTTATCCATCTATGCCACATGGCAAGATCTCTTACATGGTGGTGACGTCAGTGCTGTAACTGAACATGGGTTAATCATTATGATGATAGGATTTTGCGTTCACGGATKTAACATTCAAATACTTCAGCGACRGTGGAGGTGTTTTAACATCCCCAAAATAAGTGCCACCAATTATTCCACCAAAATGGGTGTGGATGTTTGTGTTGTGGGGTGGTGGAAATATATAYTCTCATATACATTTTAGTCGGTTTCTCAATCGTTTGGTTTTTCATATGTTTGATGTTTGAGTATTTTTGTTTAAATGTATAATTTTATAAGTTACATTTTAATTGGTTTCTTTTTCATATTTTTATGTTTGAGTATTTTTGTTTAAAAGTATAATATTATAAGTTATCTTAATAATAAGACTTGTATTTATTTCTTGATGGTTGGGTGAGCAATAAAGGATATTATTGTATCTTCTGGCAATAAAGAATATTACCAGAATGGCCTTAAGAACCTGGCCCTAAGAACCTGAGAAATATTTTCCTGGTTTTGTCATGGCTTGGTGTGGGGGTGGCCTTTTGAAAAAGTGAATGAGCACACAGAGCCTATGGTTGGGTGGAATGGAGAACATTTGCACTCAGTTGGCTAGTTAGAATTTGTAACAGATGAGTAATTCCTTTACTCTGTGTAAATGAATCATGTTTATAGTAGTGATATGAAATATGTATTTCTTGTTAATGGTGTTAGTGCTTATTTCGTTGGTAAATCTTGGAACTTGAAGTTATGGAGAAACTGTATGGATGGTTGTATCATGTATGGTTATTCCTATTGAATGATTGAATTCTTGTACCATTATAAGTCCGTGTTCCTGAAATATTGATAATGTTGAACATGTTATTGTACTTTAAATATGAGCAATTTTTATTTCTCTATAATAAATAATATAACCATGGGTCTATGATTCCAAAGTGCAAAATTAGGTGTATGTGGTGGTAGAAAGGTTTCTTGATGAGAATCTTGTGTATAAAACAAAGGAGATTGCAACCATTGATTAGGCACAATGATATCCTCCTAACTATTCGTCGGAGGGTGAGACTATCAGAGCGTTCCAAGGAAGGGATACGATGGAACTCAGATGGAAGAATATCCAAGATAATGTGAGTTGTTGAATCCATTGGAGAGCATTTCTAGTGAACTCTGGACCGTTCATTGAAGGGTACAATCATCAAAATGTTCGAGTTGTGAAGTCATATGAGATAGTCTAATGGGAGCGACTCTGAGTTGATGAGATACTTCGATCTATTAAAAGAGGATTCAAAGAGATATAGACCATTGGATCCCTTTTGTGGTGTCTATCATCAATGAATTATGGTCAGAGTATCCTCCGAAGCCCGAAGTGGAGGCACTCCAATGGGGAAGACTCTTAGGAGAAATCGGGTTTGTAGATCATTGAACAACCTAGAATAACCTCAATCGTAGATCGTTGTGGTCTTCTCTTAAGTGAGGCTAAGAGGGAGAGTGATGTCGTCATGATGTGTCATGCCATCTTGGAAACTAGTGTGTCCTAGAGGATGAAAAATGTCGATACCTGGTTCATCAAGGGGACGAAGATGGGCCCTTGTTGGGCTTAGAACTTTGGAAGTTAACCCTTTAATTTGTATCATCGAATCTAGGGTTACCCTTGATCAGAAGGTACCACCATCAGGATGTTTGAGTGTGGGGGTGCTAGGGGGAGTCTCATGGGGAAACTATGAGAGGAGGCATGGGCCATAGATTGACAAGAAGGGAAGATCAAATACTAGTCGTTGAATTGGTATAATGAACAGATCTCGATCAATCATCAGAGGGGTTCTATTTGGAGTGAGATGTAGGTCCAGAGTAGATGCACTCCGATTGGAGGAACTCTAAGATAGAACCAGAGTCATTGATCTATCATAGAGTAATATCGGTTGATGATAGTTCTTAGACCCAAAGTGGCTAAGCTCTGATGGGAGGGAATCTGATAAATGATCTGGAGCATTGATCAGTGAGTGGGCACGATGTAACGACAAACTTTGGTGTATTGTGGGTCCCACATGGTCACTTAATAAGAGGTCGAGGGAATGGACTTTAACCATTGTAGATTTTATAGGTGTTGAAATTGTTATCTCTCCAGGAAACTCTCCTAGGTTGTAAGTCGGAGATGCCTGGTAACTAACTCTTTTTGAAGCAATTTTCTAAA
>JZKD02S0599724.1:520710-561922 GCA_000966675.3 Picea glauca | reverse complement strand
ACAAATTATTTTTATATTTAAAAAATTTAAGATTAAGATAAATATATATTATTATTGTTAATACAATAAAAATGAATAAATTATAATTCTCAATTCACTCATAATACTACTTTGATCATTCAATAACATGCAATTTATCTATTCAAATAATTAATATACTTTAGATATTTACCTTTTTAACATGATGTTATGGTTTTTGACCAATGTTTATAAAAAGCTTTTGTAAAAATTCTAGCCTTATTCAAACAAGACTACTAGATAGTATATATCTGTAGAATATAATAATGAAAGTATTGTTTAAGAAGATAGGGAGAAGGAGATCAAGAAAGATATTAATATTAATAATAAGATTAATAAAAAAATAAAAAATTAATTATAAAATTAATGGAAAAACTCCATTAAATTATTGTTTAGTATTTATTAAATTATAATAAATTTAATGAGAAAAAGTCAAAAACAACAATAATAATAAAGATTAGTGGGAAAACTCCATTAAATTATTGTTTAGTGTGTAAAATGCTAAATTGTCACATTAGCGGGTGAAATGCGGCATTTTCATATAATGTCCTAGGGTCATGCATAGAGTTTGTCGATAATAATAAATAATAAATAAGAAAGTTTGAAGTTTTTGACAATAATAACGACGGGGAGGGTTTACTCTGAGATTCCTTCACCCAAATCCTTTAAATCTCATATCGCTTCATCGCGACCTGCCGCTTAGATGGTTTTATCTAGAAAATCAAATAAAAATTTATTTAAAAGGTCCCGAGTTTGGATCGCGTGTCTTGTCTTTTCTAGGTCAGTGAATACTCCTGCCATCTCTGTGCTTTTGCTCTATTTCTTCGTTTCTGTGCTTTTGCCTATTGAATTTTTTGCTGTGTGCTGAAAATTTTACCCATTGAAGCTTTGTAGACAGAACCTCGCAGGGTTTTCAGGGCCTATTTAAGTTTCTGTTAATTTACTCCCTTTTAAGTGCAAAATTCGGGGGCCCCGGACGTTCACTTCTCGAAACACGGGGAGGATTCATTGAATGCTCACCGTTAACTCAGTTTTTCGGCTCCCGTTGCTTTGAGAGATTCCGGTGCCGGCTTTCGTACCGTCGGATCAAGGGGGTACGGAATTGATGCCAGATACGGATTTGTAAGGACAGGCTCCAATGGCTGCCAGTTTGATCGGGCTCCTGGTTCTGTTTTGTGTGGTGGAAGCCCCTTCCGTCCAAGCGAAAACTTTTGTAGGGCGGGCTTTGATGGCGCGGAGTATCAATGGCCCCCGAAGCCGATGCCGCTGTTGAATTGAAGAAGGACGATTTTAAGCATCTGAGTGGGCCCAATGGTTAAGAACATGTGTTATCTCCGGGGAGGTCACAGGTTCAAAACCGGCGGGGTAGGGATATGCCGGCGTCCTGGGCAATTGTGGAGTTAATTGCACATTGGTGAGTAGATTTGCTTCAATTAATTAATGAAAGTATTGTTTAAGAAGATAGAGAGAAGGAGCAGGTATGAAATGACTAGATGGCAGAAATATTTATTGTAATAATATTGGGGGAGTGAAGAAGATAAAGAGAAGGAGCAGGCATGAAATGACTAGATTAGATGGCAGAAATATTTATTCTAATAACATTGGGGGGCTTGAAGGCAGAAATAAGACTTCAAAGTTTTTGGCCAATATGATTTTAGATAAATGAAATTTGAAATTTAAAATAAATCATTATTTTTTAAAACTTTAGATAAAGAAGTGTATATTTTTTGGTCAACCATGAACTAATAGAAAGTCAACCCTAATTCAAAGCTATATACCATACCTATCATCGATATAATAAATGTTTTTCCTTTCTTATTGATTGATATATAAAATACTATAATAATATTACAAACATCCAATAATAACATGGGATTTATCTATTCAAATAATTAATATACTTTAGATTTTTACACGATGTCATTGTTGGTTCTCACTGTTTTTACAAATATTTAAAAACCCTGTTGTAAGAAATCTAGCCTTATCAAGATGACTTTTTTTCCTTTCTTATTAGTTGACATATAAAATACTGTATTGAAATTGCATTAACTTAATACATGATATTGGCATTTTGAATAAATTTATACAATATAAATATAAAGAGAAACATACATAAATGGATGAAGCAGTGTAAGTTTGAGAAGAACTCCGTAGCATAGAGTATGTAACGATGGAGTTTATATTTAAATGGCTTATTTAAGAATTTTGGGGAGGTTTATTATTGATAAAACTCATAGCATCATTTTTAGTGATGTCACTCTTAGTGCTTTATGTTATAAAGCTTAGTGATTTTTTTTATCAAAATAAGTGTTTTTTTAATTGTTGATATATAAAATACTTATTGGTTGATACATAAACTATTCTAATAAAATATCATTTTGAATATATTTATACAATATAAATATAAAGAGAAATGGATGAAGCGATGTAAGTTTGGCAAACATAGATAGATAGATGGATGAAGTAGTGTAAGTTTGGGAAGCACTCCTTAGCATAAAGTATGTAAAGATGGAGGTTATATTTAAATAATGCTAAGTATGTAAAGATGGAGGTTATATTTAAATGAATTATTTAAGAATTTTGTGGAGGTTATCAAATATTTAATCAAATTCATAGCATTATTTTTAGCGATGTCACTCTTACTACTTTATGTTATAGCTTTTACTAATAAGAGGTTTTAGTTGAGTAAGAATTAAAAGAACGCATTTAATAGTTGAAACAAAATATTTAATTATGTATCACTACCTAAAGTGAATAAGCCACTTGAAATGGAGTGTAGTGTTGATGTAAGGGATGAGGTTGATATGTTATCATTAGAGTTAGTTCATGGAGCATTATTAGACTTCACTACATAAGAAAATGAGATCTATGTCTTGGTGAAAGTAGTGAAGAATAAAAATCACTATCTGTTGGATAAGGAAAGCATTGTTCATGCTGATCATAAGCCTTTGCAATACTTGCCAACTCAGAGCAAGCTCTAAGAAGCAAGATATTTTAAGCGAATGGGATTTATGCAACAATTTTGTCTATTGATAAAGTATAAGAAGGGAACTACCAACAAGTTGGTTAATTTATTATAAGACCATTGAAATAATAAATCACATCTTTGAGAAACATAATGTACATGGATCCATTCACCTATGAGGCATACGAAGTGGATTATACATAAGATGAGGACTTTAACGTGGTGTATTAGTTAATGTAGGGTCAACGAATAGAAAGAGACATATAAATCAAATTTGATTACCGTCTGCAAGATGGATTACTCTATAAATGGGGATTCTTTGTGTACCAAAGAAAGAAAGAGTACACTTGATAATGGATGTCATCCCTCCAAGATTGTTGGGAATTTTGACACTGGGAAGAATATGGCCAACTTGCATATGTATGTTTATTTTCCCAAGATGCATGAAGAAGTAGCCAAGTTGTTAGAGGTTGTATAGTGTTGTAACACCAAGCCTTTCTTTATGAATCAATTATTATACATTCCATGTCCACTCCCTATAAGGC
This sequence comes from Picea glauca, assembly GCA_000966675.3. Taxonomy (NCBI): domain Eukaryota; kingdom Viridiplantae; phylum Streptophyta; class Pinopsida; order Pinales; family Pinaceae; genus Picea; species Picea glauca. Next base: position 558,394 of record JZKD02S0599724.1, on the reverse strand, counting down.
CATAGGAGGCTCTATGAATGAACTTTTTGGGGAGCTTCATGAGGACAAGAAGAGGGCATGATTACCTATATGTGGAAATTGGAAGGTTTAGCAAGATGTGTATGCTAATGAATTGTAGGAAAATTATTAGAGGACAAAAATAAATGACCTTAAATTTTTTGAAGTTAGGTACGAGTGCATTTTGAGATACCAATGAGCATAATTTTTAATAAATATATAAAATTTCTTAGTACATTGAGACTTCATAGTGGGATAAGTTAGTCATTAAATTGATGAGATTCAATTCTTTCCACCCTAAAACTATTGGAAGTTAGTGGTTGTCAATACAACTTTGGTCTAGTTTACAAGAGTCTAGAATCATAAGTTCCCAAGGAACTCAGATGAAGATTTTATTTATGTATGACATTTCTATGATAGGGCTACCTATACTTCCACTAGTACATCCCCTTTCAAAATTTGTTTTGAATATATTCCACCATCATTGTTGGATATTGTAAATGGACACCTTGACATAGAGTGTCGGAGAGGCATTTTGGATAAGTTTTGGAATTTGTGCCAAAATGAAGTCGAAGAGTAAAAGGTAGTTAGAATATGGACCATAGCATGTGATGGAAGCATACTTCAAAGATTCAAAGAGCATGACAAAAGGATGCACCACGAAACAACACACAAAAGGAGGAAGTCGATTATAAATCATTGGCTTTTGGGGACACTTTGTCCACTTTTGTAATGAGTTTATGGGGGACACTTTTTCCACTTTCGTAACATGCTTATGGCTATTTCTATGTATAAATATGTAATGGGATTTTGAATGGGAGAGGTTGAGAGAGGATATATGATGTGTGTTTTCTAGTGCATTTTGGGTAAGGAAGTTGAGCGAAGAAAGAAATATGAGGTATGACTGAGGAGTGAACTCGTACTGCAACAGAACGAATAGGAAGATTTGGTAAATGACATTGTTGCATATTTTGTAGCGCAATGTGCAATTGTAAGAGAACTATCAATGAATAATATAAGAAGCCAGACGTTGTGGGTGTATCCCAAGTTGGGTGAACCACACAAATCTGTGTATTGTGATGTATTATATTTGCATGTTGTGATTTCTAATGCTATGGTGTGAATGTATTGTTTACTTATGATGTTATAATGTCATTCACTAAAGTATCTAATAACTAAATGAATGTTTAATGAGATAATATACTGTTCAGTCTAGGTTAAATTTTGAGTAACTATGAGAAATACGCACATGAGAAAATGAGTGGTTGGATGCCTCACTTCCCTTGAGCACTGTAGAACCTTGGTTCTTGCAACCCTCTAGATGCCTTGGGTGATACTTCACTTTCTTTGGAGGTGATTCCAAAAGGGCCAATATCTAAGGGTTTTGTTGGTATTTGAATGATTAACCACGGGTCTATCCTCAGCGTGCCAAAAAATGGTTCCATTGTCAGGACTGAGAATTGTAATTAAGAGGAATGTTTTGGAGGTCAAATAGAGAACAAATTTAAGAATGGATAGAAAGGAAGCAACGAGGGTTTTATAGATAACATAATAGAAAGCCTACGATCAATGATGGACAATGGTTACAAATTTATGTTTTCACAAATCTGCATGAAATTTTCTTTGGTGAATTTTTTATTTTTTTGACTTAATGGTTTGGAAGGAAAATGGAGAATGTTGGGAGATACAGAGTTGAAGCCCTGAGAAACTAGACTCATGAACTGATCATACATGTAACTTACCATATCTATTATATGAGCATAAAAGAGCAATATTGCAGAGAATAACAATGAAATAACAACATAAAATGAAGATATTGTAGAGATCAACAAGGAAACAACAAATTAGATGGAACCACAACACCAAAATTATACCGTTATTGATAGGAAACAATGTTCACTTGCCTCTTTGAGGGGGATACCTCCAATGGAGCAGAGCTACATTACAATAATTCTCAAGAAAGAAACTTATCATGCCCTCGGCTCCTATTTATAATAAATCTATCTACCAATAGAACAATCTAAAGGAATGTATTTTTAGAAGCGAAAGCTTCTATTAGGTCTTCTTACATTTTACTTATTCTTCCTTACTACTAGGCCTTATTAATATTGGCCTTTATTACATGGAAAATATATTATTCGAACTACACGAGGGGTTAGGGAGGTTAGGTCCCTAACATGCCTCCCCCCTTAAAAAAAACCTTGTCTTCATGGCTTGAGATGAGGAAATTGTTTCAGAATGGTAGCTGGATCCCAGGTGGCATCACCTAGAGTTGTATCTTTCCACTGAAATAACACTTCCTTGATGGTGCGTTGATGGAGACGATGCTCACGCTGGTCCAAGACTACTTGTGGTTGCAACTAGATGGAGCCTTCTTCATCCAACTCAAGAATATTGGTTTGAGTTTGACACTTAGTTCCAATCACCTTCTTCATGCAGGAGATATGAAAAACATGATGGATCTTAGAATGACTGGGAAAGGATAACTTATAGGACACCTATCCCACGTGCTTGAGAACTATATAAATACCATAAAATTTGGGTGCCATATTTTGACAATGGTCAGCCTTTAGTTAATTCTTCTTATAAGGTTTCAATTGAAGAAACACCTAGTCCCCTTTAACAAATTGATGTTCGAAGCGACCTTGATTTGCTTGTTGCTTCATGCGATTCCAAGCCATGACCAAATTTTATTTGAGGGTACATACAATATCCTATTGAACTGTAAGAGTTTGCTCAGCCGCCTAGACCTTCGAGATAACGAGTATGTATGAAATAACTAAAGGTGGATTCTGTCCATATACTTCTTCAAGATGATTCATGTGAATAGCTACATGGTAAGAAGTGTTGTACCACCATTCATATAAAGGTAACCATTGAGTTGATTGATTCTGGCTTTCAAATGCAAAAAACCTCAAATATGTTTCCAAACATTTGTTGACAACTTCAATTTGACCATCAGTCTGGGGATGATAGGCATTTCTAAGATGCAATTGGGCGCCCTGTATCCTGAATAGTTATTTTCAAAAATTATTGGTGAAAGTGGGATATCTATCATAAACAATAGAATGAGGCATGTCGTGAAGCTTGAAAACATGATCCATGAAAATCCGAGCCACCCTGGAGGTGATAAATGGGTGTTGAATAACAAAAAAATGACCATACTTGGAAAGTCGATCAACTACCACCATGATGATGGACTTATTTCTTGATTTAGGTAATCCAACAATGAAATCCATAGAGATATCCCTCCAAATAGCGGGTGGAATTGGAATTGGTTGGAGTGTGCCAGATGCTTTGACTGTTTCTCCATTGTTATGTTGACACACACCACATTTTGCCAAAAAAGTGCGAACATCTTGTTTCATACCATCCCAGAAGAAAGAACGTTTGACCCGTTCATAGGTTTTGGTAAACCCTAAGTACCCAGCTGAGGGTGTAGCGTGAATATCAGAAAGTATCATGGATTCAAGTTGTGATTGTTGACTTAAATACAAATGGCCTTTATAGCAAAGCCCATCATTGTGCCAACAATACCCCTGAGAAACTAGAGCATTGGTTTACAATTGTTGGATCAAATGCAAAATTTTGGGATCTTTTAGCCATTCCTGGCGAACCTCTTGGAGGCACTCTAGTACAATGAAGGAGAGGGGAAAAAAAGACCCTTCGTATTCATATTTCTGGGAAAGAGCATCAACAACCACATTGTCTTTTCCTTTCTTCTAGACGATCTCATAATCATATCCAAATATTTTAGTGAAACATTTGTGTTGCTCCGAGGAGGAAGGACCTTGCTCCAGAAAATGATTGAGGATCTGATGATCTGTCTTAATTTGGAAACACTTCCCCAATATATAAGGGTGTCAGTGATGTACTACATGCATCATAGACAAAATTTTCGTTTCATAGATTGATTGTCCCAAATGTCAATCTAACCATTGTTTTCTAGTAAACACCAAAGGTCGACCATCTTGCATAAGGATAGCTCCAATTCCTCTCCTAAAAGCATCGAATTCCAATACAAAGGTCTTTTTGAAGTCAGGAAGTGCCAAGAAATGAGTGGTGCACATGGCCTCCTTCAAGGCTTGAAAGGTATAATCAGTTGTTGGAGTCCAAATGAAATAATTATTTTTAAGAAGAGAAGTGAGAGGTGCCACAATCTTTCCATAATTATTAACAAACTTGGGATAATATCCTGTGAAACCCAAAAAACCATGCAAGCTTTTGAGATTCTTGGGGAGAGGCCAATCTTCCATAGCTTCAATCTTCTTAGGATTCACCCTGACACCTTCTTGGCCAACAATATGACCCAAGTAATCGACTTTCGATGCTCCAAAAGCACATTTAGATTGTTTCAGGAAAAGTTGGTGCTTAGAAAGTAGATGAAGAACTTTATCCACATGAGTAAGATGGTATGTCTGGGTTTTACTATAGATGATAATATCATCAAAGAAAACTAAGACAAAATGAAGGAGAAAAGGACGAAAGACATGATTAATGAAAATTTGGAAAGTTTATGGGGAATTACAAAGGCCAAACGACATGACCAAGAACTTATAGTGACCCTCATGAGTGTGAAAAGTAGTCTTGGGAATGTCTTCTTTCATGTGGATTTGGTGGTAACTAGACCGAAGATCGAGTTTAGTAAAGCATTGGGAACCACTCAATTCATCCAAGAGATCATCAATGATAGGAATGGGAAATTTGTCTTTGATGGTGAGCTCATTAAGGGCAAGAAAATCTGGACACATGTTCCAAGTACCGTCTTTCTTGATTACCATGAGAATTGAAGAGGAATAAAGGATGTTACTAGGGAAAATAACATCTGCGAAAAGCAATTCTTGAACAATTTTCTCAATTTCATTCTTTTGCGAAAATGGATGACGATAAGGGACAACATTGGGAGGAAGAATGTCTAGTATGAGGGGAATGGAATGATCATGAACATCAAAAGAAGGAGGAATTCCCTGGGGTTTGAAAAAAATAACTTGGTGTTTGGAGATGAGACAATGGAGGTTAGGATGCACTGAAGGTGTCTCACTGGCTTGAATAGGATGGATTTTGGAAATGATGCCAGAATGACATTTTTTTAGGAGCTTTTCCATTCAATGGGAATTGATGATATCAGGGGAACTGACTGTGATTCCTTGGAACTTTTACTGTTTTCCTGCCTACTGGAATTGCATGGTTAATTCCTTAAAATCCATGAGGATGGGATCAAGGGTGCGTAACCATTTTGCACCGAGTGCAAGATCGCAACCACCCATGTCTATAGAAAACATATGATATTTTAGGTTGTAATTCCCAATTTGGAGAAGTACATTTTCACAACACCCACCACATTTCACGGAACCTCCATTGGAAATCATGATTTGGAAGTTATTGACTGCATGGACATAGAAATCGATTTGTTGAACAATGCAATGAATAAAATTATGGGTGCTTCCACTGTCAATTAATATGATGACCTTTTTGTTCTTAATGTAACCAATGAGCTTGAGGGTTTAGGGAGCGAAGAAGCCAGTGGGAGCATTCAATGAAATGATTGATTCTACTTTGGGTGGATCAGATGGTGGAGTAATATCAGTTGTCTTGGGTAATTATGAAATAAGGGGGTTCTCTACCTCTTCTTCAACAAAATCCTCTGAGATGGCCATAAATAACTTTTGTTCCTTACACTTGTGCCCCATAAAATATTTTTCATCACAATTATAAAAAATTCCCTTCAGTTGGAATTCGACCATTTCATCCCGATTTAATTTCTGGATCTTGAGAGGAGTGGGAGGAGTCCCTGGGTTTGTAAGGCGAATGCGAGGAATGAAAGAAGGTTTGTGTTTCTAGGAAGACATAATATGTTGATCTTCCTTAGCATGTTGAATATCCTCCAAACAAATTTGAGGGTGATCCATGAGGACTTGGGATTGAATTTCATATTTGAGTCCATTGATAAAACATTCCCTAAAGAAAGCATCGAACATGCCCTTCATTTTGAAATCCAATTGTTCAAAGGAATATATAAAGTATTCCACTGTGCTAGATTGTTTCAACTTGGTAAAATGACCTAGATAGTGAGTGTCAATGTCAAAGCGTTCATATAGCTCAGCCATAAATTGTGTCCAAGCAACATACCCCTAGCGCGTCTTTCTACGCCATTTCCACAATTGTCAACATTCCAGATCTAAATAGTGGAAACCATAACGAATTTTGGCCAAATCAATTGAAATTCCATGCAGGGAGAAATAATGTTCCATTTGAGTGACCCAACCAACGAGATCTAAGCCATCAAATTTGTTCTCTTCAACTCGGGGAAGACAGTGGTCGCGAGGAGGGGAGTTAGAATGAAAGTTCATATTATGGGAGGAGTTATCACATTCAGAATGGGAAGGGCGGTCAAGGTAGGGAGAACCAAGGGACTATTTTATCCATTGGGTGAGGGAGGCTAAGTTGTTGTTAAGAGAGGTCAAATCTCCCTTAACATCAGTAAAGTGGGAATCAAGGATGTCCAAGCAAGACTTGGCAGAAGTAATTTGAGAGGTCATCTGTTGGATTTCGACCTTGTGTTGTTTGGATTCATCTTGTAGGGATTGAAGGAATTCTTGGTTGTGAGTGTTGGTCATGGGGAAAGGAGGGGAATGGAGGGGCAGTGGGTCCATAGAAAAAAGGGTGAAAAATGATATATATGACTATGTTTAGTGTGAGAAGAGGAAATAAATGAGATGGGTGTGAAATAAGGGTTTCGAGGAGGGGTCGAGAGCACATAAAAAAAAATTGCTTGAAAATGATAGGTACAATTGTGATTATGATGAAGAGAAGAATCCATTGGGATAGGTCTCAAATAATGTTCTGGTCGGAGACCAAAAATAATTTTTTTTTTTACTCTTGTGGAGTTGCACTCCAAACTGAATAATACTACAAAGGTGGGATGCCCATATTCTTGACTAGACAAAATATGTAGTAATTTCGCAACCCCATAGCAGACAACAAGGTTGCACTGCAATAGATCTTGTCTTTTCCTTTTCTATTCTATTCCCAATGGTTAGGGATTGTAGGGGATCTACAGTAAATGGTTTTCCCTATGCTATCACTCTCTAATATACATGTAGGGTCCAACAATAATAATCATATCAATATCTCAGGGAACCAACTAAGGAGGCTAGACCGTGCCCTTAGCGATACTACTCGACTACCCAAATACTAGAGAGTCACTTCCCGAGTGTTTTTCTCAGTGACACTATAGAAGTTAGGTATTCAATTGGTTTATCTACGGAGGGCTTCAGGATTCCTAGGACGATCTGTATACAGGTGTTTTATGATGCGCTACCAATCGAAGGGGTACCAACATGGGTTACAAGGGTGGCCAATAGATGTGTGCTTAAGTACAACTTGCATTTCCTACGTGTATCACTACCTAACCGTGGGTTTGTGCATGTAATGACATATCGTTGTATCTTAAATATGCTATAATACATCTCTACCCTGGAAAAAAATTAACCCACAATTTTATGCCGAGAAAAGTGCTCTAATACCACTTGTAAGGTACACCAATTTTATGCCGAGGAAAGTGCTTTGATACCACTTGTAAGGTACCACAATGTTATGCCAAGGAAAGTTCTCTGATACCACTTGTAAGGTACCACAATGTTATGCCAAGGAAAGTGCTTTGATACCACTTGTAAGGTACCACAATGTTATGCCAAGGAAAGTTCTCTGATACCACTTGTAAGGTACCACAATGTTATGCCAAGGAAAGTGATATGATACCACTTGTAAGGACAATAAGAGGGAATGAATACCTATATGTGGTAATTGGAAGTTTTAGCAAGATGCGCATGCTAATGAATTGTAGGAAAACTATCAAAGGCCAAGAAGAAATGAGCTTGAATTCTTTGAACTTGGGTATGAGTGCATTTTGAGATACCAATGAGCATCATTTTTAATAAATATATAAAATTTCCTAGTACATTGAGACTTCATAGTGGGAAAAATTAGCTATTAAATTGATGAGATTCATTTTTTTCCACCCTAAAATTATTGGAATTTAGAGGTTATGAATACGACTTTGGTTTAGTTTCCAAGATTCTAGAATCATAAGTTCCCAAGAAGCTCAGATGAAGATTTTATTTATGTACGACATTCCTATGATAGGGCTACCTATACTTCCACTAGTACATCCCCTTTCAAAATTTGTTTTGAATATATTCCATCATCATTGTTGGATATTGTAAATGGACACCTTGACATAGAGTGTTGGAGAGGCATTTTGGATAATATTCGGGATCTATGCCAAAATGAAGTAGAAGAGTAAAATGTAGTTAGAATATGGACCAGAGCACGTGATGTAAGGGGACTTCAAAGAGTAAAACAACGCGATAAAAGGATGCACAATGTAACAACGCACAAAAGGAAAAAATTGGTTATAAACCATTGGGTTTTGGGGACACTTTGTCCACTTTTGTAACGAGTTTATGGGGGACACTTTGTCCACTTATGTAAAAGGATTATCCCTATTTCTATGTATAAATATGTAATGGGTTTTTGAATGGTAGAAGTTGAGAGAGGAGATATGATGTGTGTTTTCTAGTGATTTTTGGGTAAGGGAGCTGAGCAAAGCAAGAAATTTGAGGTATGACTAAGGAGTGAATTCGCATTGCAGTGTAACGAATAGGAAGGTTTATTAAATGATATTGTTGCATATTTTGTAGCACATTGCAGAATTTTAAGAGAACTATCAATGAATAATGTAAGAAGCTAGTCATTGTGGACGTAGCCCAAGTTGGTTGAACCACATAAATCTTTGTATTGAGGTGTATTATATTTGCACGTTATGATGTCTAATGCTATGGTGTGAATGTATTGTTTACTTATGATTTTATAATGTCATGCACTGAAGTATCTAATAACTGGATCAATGTTTAATGAGAGAATATTGCGTTCAGACTAGGTTGAATGTTGAGTAGCTATGAGAACTGTGCATATGAGAAATGAGAGGTTGAATGCCTCAGTGTCCCTAGCATTGTAGAACCTTGGTTCTTACATCCCATCTAGATTCCATGGGTGATACTTCACTTTCTTTGAAAATGATTCCAAAAGGGCCTGTATCTAAGGGTTTTGTTGGTATTTTAATGATTAACCACATGTCTACCCCCTGCACACCAAAAAATGGTTCCATTGCCAGGACCAAGAAATGTAATTGGGGGGAATGTTTTGGAAGCCGAATAAATAAGAAATTTAAGAATGGATAGAAAGGAAGAAAAAATAATTTTCTAGATAACAAAATAGAAGCCCTAGGCTCAACGATGAACATTGGTTACAAAGGTGTGTTTTCACAAATCTGCATGAAATTTTCTTTGGTGAATTTCCGATTATTTTGATTGAATGGATAGGAAGGAAAGTGGAGAATGTTGGAAGATATAGAGATGAATCCCCAACAATGTGGAATCATGAACTGATAAGACATGTAAGCTACCAGATCTATTATATGAGCATAAAAGAGAAATATTGCAGAGAATAAAAGGGAAATAACAACAAAAAATGATGATACTATAGAGATCAACAACAAAAAAACAAATTATATGGAGCCACAACACCAAAATTATACCTTTATTGATAGGAAACAATGTTCACTTGGCTCTTAGAGGGGGATACCTCCAACATAGTAGACCTCTATTAAAACAATTCTCAATACAAAAACTTATCATGCCCTCAACTCCTATTTATAATAAATCTATCTACCAAGAGAACAATCTAGAGGAATATCTTTCTAGAAGAGGAAGATTCTATTAGGTCTTCTTACATTTTACTTATTCTTATGTATTACTAGGCCTTATTAATATTGGCCTTTATTACATGGAAAATATATTATTCTACCTACATGAGGGGATAGGGAGGTTAGGTCCCTAACATGCCTTCCCCCTTAAAAACAACATTGTCCTCAAGGCTTGAGATCAAGACATTGTTGGAGAATGGTAGCTGGATCCCAGGTGGCATCTACTGGAGTTGTATATTTCCATTGAACTAACACTTCCTTGATGGTGTGTTGATGGAGATGATGCTCACGCTAGTCCAAGAATGCTTTTTCCTACAACCAGATGGAGCCTTCTTCATCCAACTCAGGAAGACTGGTTTGCATTTTACACTTAGTTCCAATCACCTTCTTCCACTAGGAAACATTAAAACAGGATGGATATTAGAATGAATAGGAAAGGATAACTCATAGGCCACCTATCCCACGTGCTTGAGAACTATATAAGGACCATAAAATTTGGGCATCAGTTTCTGAAAATGGTCAAACTTGAGTGAAGTATTCTTATAGGTTGAAGTCGAAGAATCACCTAGTCCCCTTCAACAAATTTACATTCAGAGCGCCCATGATATTCTTGTCTCTTCATGCGATTCCGATCCATGACCAAATTCTCTTTGAGGGTATGTAGAATAGCCTCTCAAACTGTAAGAGTTTCCCCAACCTCCTGGACCTTCGAGACATCGGGTATGTATGAAATAACTGAAGGTGTATTCTATTCATATAATTATTCAAAAGGAGTCATGTAAATAGTTGTATGGTAAGAATTTTTGTACCACCATTTAGCTAAAGGCAACCATTGAGCCCATTGATTCTTCCTTTCAGATGAAAAACACCTCAAATATGTTTCCAAAATATTTGTTGACAACTACAATTTGACCTTTAGTCTAGGAATGATAGGCAATGATGAGATGCAACTGGGTGCCCTGTAGCCTGAACAATTCTTTCCAAAAATTACTGGTGAAAGTGGGATCTCTATTAGAAACAATAGAATGAGGTTTGTGGTGAAGCTTGAAGACATTATACATGAAAATCTTAGCCAACTTGGAGGAATTGAATGGGCGTTGAAGGGCACATAAATGAACATACTTGAAAATTTGATCAACTACCACCATGATGAAAGACTTATTTCCTGATTTAGGTAAGCCAACAATGAAATCCATAGATATATCCCTACAAATAGCAGGTGGAATTGGAAGTAGTTGGAGTGTGACAGGTGATTTGACTGTTTCTCCCTTATTGCATTGACACACATCACATTCTTCCACACAAGTGCGAACATCTTGTTTCATACCAACATTTGATTCATTCATAGTTTTTGTAAAACCCTGAGTGCCCAACTGAGAGTGTAGCATGAAGCTCAAAAAGTACTATGGATTTAAGTTTTGATTGTTGACTTCAATACAAATGGCCTTTGTAGTGAATATCATCATTTTTCCAAGAGTACCCTGGTGAAACTGAAGCATTGACTTGCAATTGTTGGATCAAACGCGAAATTTTGGGATCTTGTAGTCATTCCTCACGAACTGCTTGCAACCACTCTGGTACAATGAAGGAGAGGGAAAAAAGAGACCCTTCATCTTCATATTTATATGAAATATCCTCAACAAGCACATTGTCTTTTCCTTTCTTGTGGATGATCTCATAATCATATCCAAATAATTTAGTGACACACTTTTGTTTCTCCGGGGAGGAAGGACGTTGCTCAATAAAATACTTGAGGCTCTGATGATATATCTTAATTTGGAAATATTTTCCAATAGATAAGGGCACTATATATCCACTGCATGCAAAATAGCCAACATTTCCTTTTCATATATTGATTGTCTCAAATGTCACTTTGATAATTTTTTGTTGGTAAAGGCCAAAGGTCAACCATATTGCATAAGGACTGCTCCAATTCCTCTCCCAAAATCATCACAATCCAGGAAAAAGGTATTTCTGAAGCTAGGAAGCGCCAGGACAGGAGCGGTGCACATGGCCTCCTTCAAGGCTTGAAAGGTCTGATTATATGTTGGAGTCAAAATGAAAGAATTATTTTTAAGAATAGCGGCGATAGGTGCCACAATATTTCCATAATTATTAACAAACTTGCGATAATATCATGTTAAACCCAAAAAACTACGTAAGCATTTGATAGTCTTGGAGAAAGGCCAATCCTGCATAGCTTCAATCTTCTTAGGATCCACTTGAAACCTTCTTGACCAACAATATGACCCAAGTACTTGACTTCCAATGCTCCAAAATCACATTTAGATTGTTTAAGGAAAAAATTGTTCTTAGAGAGTAGATGAATAACTTTATCCAGATGAGTAAGATGGTATGTCTAGGTTTTACTATAGATGAGAATATCATCAAAGAAAACTAAGACAAAATGACGGAGAAAAGGATGAAATACATGATTCATGAGACTTTGGAAAGTTGATGGGGAATTACAAAGGCCAAAGGAAATGACCAAGAAATCATAGTGATCCTCATGAGTGAGAAACAAATTATTGGGAATGTCATATTCTTTCTTACGGATCTAGTGGTAGTCGAACCAAATATGAAGTTTAGTAAAGTACTGGGCACCACTAAATTCATCCAAGATATCATCAATGAAAGGAGTGAGAAATTTTTCTTTGATGGTGATATCATTGAGGGTGTGAAAGTATGGACACATGCACCAAGTACCCTATTTCTTGAGTACCATGACCATTGAAGAGGAATATGGGATGGTTCTAGGGAGAATAACACCTGTGGTAAGCAATTTTTGAACAAATTTCTCAATTTTATTATTTTGGGAAAATGAATTATGATAAGGGAGAACATTGGGAAGAATACTACTTAGGATGAGAGGAATGGAATGATCATGAACACCACAAGAAGGAGGAAGTCCTTGCGGGTTGGGAAAAATCGCTTGGTGTTTGGAGATGAGATATTGGATGTCAAGATGCAACGAAGGTGTCTCAATGGCTTGAATAGCATGGAGTTGGAAAATGATGTCGGAATGACATTTTTTGAGGAGATTTTCCATTCGATGGGAACTGATGATCTCAGGGGAACCGACTGTGATTCCCTGGAACTTGTATTGTTGTCTTGCCTACTGGAATTGCATGGTTAATTCCTTAAAATCAATGAGGATGGGACCAAGGGTGAGTAACCATTCTACACCAAGAACAATATCAAAACCACCCATGTCTGTAGCAAACATATTAGATTTCAGGTTGTACTGCTGAATTTGGAGACATACATTTTCACAATGCCCACCACATTTCATGGAACCTCCATTGAAAATCATGATTTTAAATTTATTGAATGCATGGAAATAAAAATTAGTTTCTTGGACAATGCGATGATGAATAAAATTATGGGTGCTTCCACTGTCAATTAAGATGATGAAATTTGTGTTCTTAATGTAACCAATGATTTGAGGGTTTGGGGAGTGGAGAATCTAGTGAGAGAATTCAATGAAATGCTTGATTCTACTTCGTGTGGATTAGATGGTAGAGTAATATCAGCTGGCTCGGGTAATTATGCAATAGGGTGGTTCTCGACGTCTTCTTCAGAAACATCCTTAGAGATGGCCATAAAAAAAAATGTTCCTTACACTTATGCCCTAGAAAATATTTTTCATCACAATTATAACAAAGGCCCTTGATTTGGCGTTCAACCATTTTATCCCGAATTAATTTCTGGATCTTGAGAGGAGTGGGAGGAGGAGCTCGGTTGGTAGGGAGAGTGAGATGAATAAAGGAAGGTTTGTGTGTTTGGGAATACACAATCTATTGAGCTTCCTTAGAATTTTGAATAGTATCCAACCAGGTTTGAGGGAGATCCATGAGGACCTAGGCTCGAATTTCATCTTTGAGGCCATTGATAAAACATTCCCTAAAGAAGGCATCAGACATGTACTTTGTTCTAAAATCCAAGTGTTCAAAGGAATATATAAAGTATTCCACTATGCCAGATTGTTTCAACTTGGTCAAATGATCTAGATTGTGAGTGTCAGTGTCAAAGCGTTCATATAGAGCAACTACAAATTGTGTCCAAGAAACATACCCTTAGCATGTCTTTCTACGCCAATGTCAACATTTCCAGCGTTATGGATCCAAATAGAGGACACCATAATGAATTTTTTCCATATCATTTGTAATGCCATGTAGGTAGAAATAATGTTCCATTTGAGTGACCCAACCAGTGGGATTTGAGCCATCAAATGTTTTCACTTCAACTCAAGGAAGACGAGGGTCACGACGAGGGGAGTTAGAATTAAGGTTCATATTATGGGAGGATTTATCACCTTCAAAATGGGAAGGGGGGTCAAGGTAGGGATAACCAAGGGAAAATTTTATCCATAGGTGAGGGAGGCTAAGCTTCCCTTAATATAGGTCAAATCGCCCTTAACATCAATAAAGTGGGCATTGAGGATGTCCAAGTGAGACTTGGAAGAAGCAATTTTAGAGGTCATTTACTGGATTTATTCATCCAGATTTTATGAGCAGAACGAAATGAATATAGATTATTAAAAGATTATTAACACATAATAAGAGAGATATAGTAAAACTGATTTTCTATTCAATAAGGAAATAAAATGAAATTGTAAAATGCAATGGAAAACAAGCTTGTTGGAATGGTGGCGACTGATCTCTAAGAAGAGATGTGACGGTTGTGCTCATTCACATGAAGATCATTAAAATGAGACTCTGAAGGCATTTTTACAATAAACAGGAATGTTAAAAACCCTAGACATCCAAAAACCTAACCCTAGGAGATGAAGTGCCAAAAGTCATGTGGGCCCCGTTTGGGTAAGTTAGTACATCAACTTCCCGAGGTCGTAACTTTTGCATACTATCTTAGGTTTAGGCACATGATAGTCCATTGGAAAGGTCTAACCGAGAAGAATTCTTTTCGACTGACCGAGGTTAATGTCTTTGGAAATCATTTTGGCCCCGAATCCCCAAAAAACATCATTTAGGGCCTCAAAATGGCCCTGAAAGTTTGGAACCCGAAAAAATGCCGAAAACCTCCCAAGGTGGAAAACTGTTTTTCGAGCCAATGGAATAGGTGGGTGGAAAATGATATCCACTTGGATCAATCCTCCCTCCTTAAGAAGCAATGGTATCCATTGCATTGAGTTCCTGCATCAAATGAGGAAATTTTTGTTGAATTTGGCCCTAGGTGAGCCACTTTCCTTGGTGTAGAAGATGCCCTACTTTGAAGACTCGATAAAGTTGTATCGTTTTCTATCGAGTGGCCTTGATCTATGCATACACAATATGATCACTAGATTCATGTTTCATGCAGTTAGGGTTGAGCTTTGTTGGTTTCAACTGCTCTGCTATCTCTGAGGTGTTCAATAACGGTGGGAAATATGGTCGAAGGAGACCCATGTTGAAGGCTGGGTGTAGGCTAAGGAAAGGGGGAATGTTGAGCTGAAAAGAATTAACACCCACAACCTTGGTGATGGTGTATGACCCCTAACAGAGTGGGTGAATATTTCGATGGGGCCCTGTAAATCATTCTTTTTGCAAGTGCAACCAAAATTGATCGCCCACTTGAAACTTATGTGGCACTCAATGTTGATCATGGCGCTGCTTGTACTTGGAATCAAAATTTTATAGAATATCCTGAACCTGTTGGTGGATGTGATGGATCCACTCAATGAACTGGGTGGATTTGTCATCTTCTGGTGGAGCAGGGGATGAGTCGACTGATGTGGTTGCTAGAGGTAGTGCAACATCCATGGGGCCCAATGGTTGGAATCCAAACCCCACCTGAAAGGGGATATGGCTAGTTGAGATATTGAGGGATCAGGTGTAGCTATGCTGGACATAGGCAAGACTCTAATCGCATGCGCAAAGGTGTTTTGAATTGTACATGTGCAAGAAATATATGATCATCTAATTGACGACCTCAATTTGGCCATCTTTCTGGGGGTTGAAGGAAGTGGATTTGGTGAGCTTGGTATCCAAAAATGACCATAGGCTTGACCATAATATATTAAGGAACCGACTATCATGGTTTGAGATAATGGTTTTTGCAATCCTTAAATGTACCCATACTCATTCAAAGAAGATCTTGGCAGTGGCTTTTGCTATGATGTTCTTCTTGTAGGTGGATAGAATCACCATCTTGGAAAAGCGATCAACAACCACAAAGCAAATTCATTTCCCCTCTTGGTGCAAGGGAGGCCCGAAATGTAGTCCATTGAGATGGATTCCCACATCCTATCAGGAGTAGGTAGAGGGGTGTACAAGCCCTATTTCTTAGTGGTCGGTTTGTTAATAACATAGGTGGTGCAGGACCTGATATACTTGTCAACATCATGTCGAAGTTTCAACCATTATAAATGTTTTTGCAGTACTTCCACTATCTTTTCAACGCCAAAGTGTCCTGCCAATTGACTGTAGTGAGCTTCCCAAATCATCTTTGCATGTTCACTTGATGGAACACAGAGATGGCCCAGACAACACAACAACTCATCCTGAATATGGAAATTAGCGACCACTGAGTTAGTGCCCAACATTTGGTAGGTGGTAGAGAAGTTAGGGTCTGTCTCATAGAGGTAGGGCCATCAGGATGTCACATTTATACAATATTCTAGCACCGTGGTGAGTGTCAGGACTGGAGGTCGAGTGAGAAAATCAACAACTCGGTTGGTAATTCCTATTTTATACTTTATGTTGAGGTGGAACTATTGGAATTATGTGGACCAATTCTAATGGAAGTCATTCTACAATTTGCCTTGGGTCTGCATGAACTGTAGTGGCTTGTGATCAGTGTGGATGATTGTCTCCTTACCAAGAATATAATGACTCCACTAGCGGCAGACTTGCACAATGGGGAACATTTCTTTGTTGTAAGTAGGGTACTTATGGACAACATCTGATAGTGTCTCACTATGATATGCCATGGGGTGGCCATGTTGAGTGAGAATGGCACACACAACATATTCTGAAGCATCTGTCTTGATCTCAAAGGGATGTTGCAGGTCCGGTAATGAATGTATTGGGGATGAGAATAAATGATTTTTCAAGTCATTGAAGGATTTTTGTTGGGACAGGCCCCACAAAATGTTTTCCTTACTGCCACCCCTGGTTACTTGGCTAAGGGCCCATGCTATATGAGAGAATCCCAACATGAACCTGTGATAGAAATTGGTGAGGCCCAAGAAGCTCCAAAGTTCATTGAGTGTGGTTGGGGCTGGCCAGTCATGGATGACCTCGATATTGGTTGGATCCAGATGAACACCATGCTGATCAATGATGTAGCCTAAGTAATGGACCCTGTCCACGTCGAAAGAGCATTTTTCTAAGTTTTCATATAGTTTGTGTTGCCATAGGGTCTGCAGAACCTGCTGAATATGCTGCAAGTGTTCCGCTCAAGTCTTGTTGTAGATGAGGATGTCATCTAGATACACCACTACAAAAATGTTGGTGAAAGGTCATAGGATATTGTCCATCATACCCATAAAAATTATTGGAGCATTTTTCAAACCAAAGGGAATGACTAGCCTTTCAAAAATACCTTCTTTTGATTTGAAGGCGGTCTTCCATACATCTGTATGTTCTATTGGGACCTGGTGGTAGCCAGAATTCATATCAATTTTACTGGAGTATTTGGCCCCTGTCAGCTGATCAAGGAGTTCGTCAATTTGGGGAATCATGTAACGGTTTTGGACTATGATATTATTCAGGGCCCTGTAATCAATGCATAGTCGCCAAGTCCCATATTTCTTCTGCACCAACACAATTGGGATCCCACAAGGTGATGAGTTGGGATGAATGTGCCTCTTTTGGAGAAGTTCTTGGATATGCCTCTTGACCTCCTCATTTTCTAACAAAGAGCGACGGTAGATTGGACCATTGGGTAGTGATGTTTTCTTGACTTGAAAGAGCAGAGGTAAACCAATAGGAGAGGAGAATATATCTGAGTATTCTTCCATGACCTTATCCACTTGTTTCTGTTGTGTGGAGAGATCGACCATGGAGGCCCTGGATGTGGCTATGATATTTCACTCACTCTGACAATGAATCATGAAGAAGACAAATTTATCGGTCTGAGAGATGACCTTCCTGCATTGCTTGGCAAAGATTATTGAAATAACACTAGAAGGGACTGCCTCGAGTATCCTGTACAATTTTTTGTTCAAAGTAATAATAAAACTACGAGGCCTATACTCATATACAACATGATGTTTCCATAAATAAGGTTGGCCCAAAAGAAAATTACAAAATTTGAGAGGATCAACATCACACAATACCTCATCTTTGAAGGGCTTGATGTCGTATGATAGTAGACACTATTGGTTGACGCGAAGATTGCTTCCTTGGAAGAGCCATTCAATGGTGTAGGGTTGTGGGTGTGGCGTTTCCGACATGGCCAACCGCTTCATGACCTCTACTGAGATGAGGTTATTTTGGCTACCTCTATCAACGTTGAAGTGAAACAGGGAATTTTTTTCCCACATATGTGAATGGAAGAGGTGCTCGCCTTCTTCTGGCTCGTCTGGTTCACTAGGCTATAGTTTGGTGGTAGAAAAAGTTGCACTTGGTTCTGTGTCAATAATCTGTCTTCCCCTTTCTGGTTCTGACTCATAGTAGGAACTCGCATATGATTAATAAGCTTTCACTTTGACCACCAGTGACTTCTTTGAGCGACAATCAACAGTGTTATGCCAAGGGCTCTTATGGAAGTTGCACCAATTCCCGATATCTTTCTTTTTCTTTCCGGTGTCCTTATTTTCTTACATCTTGGACTGGTTGTATTGACATTGTCCATATTTTCTCTGTCCTTTATTCTGTGGGTTGGGGCCACCCTTTTCTATATTTTTCTGTGAGGGGTTCCCAAACCCTAATTGTGGCATCTTTTGTTTGAGCTTCTGCTCAATTTTGATGGAATATCGGTTGGCTGCGCCCAAGGACGAGATGTCCAGAAATTCCATTTCAGTCTGGATGTATCTATGCAGAGAACCATGATACTTGAGAAATAGATGTCACTTTGAATATTTTATACCCATCTTGGTGAACAAGGTATGGAAGATATTTTTGAACTTTGGCACTGCTTGGTCTCATTCTTGCCGCAGTGTGGTCCATTTTGTATACAAGTCAGAATAACTTCCAACAGGGTAGTATTTTTCCTTAATAGCATCCCCGAAGGATTCCTAGGTGGCTAGGACTGTAAATAATGAGGGTTCCTCTATTTCCTTTTGCCCACAGAAATTTTCCCATGAATCTTTGACATGGGGAACGACTTTGAGGAGTGAAAAAGTAATCTTTTCTCTATTTGAAAAGTTATGGACAAAAAAATACCCTTATAGTATATTCAACCACTTGTCTGCAACATATGTGTCTATCTGATCTTCAAATATAGGAATATCAAATTTTATTTGTACCTTCAAGGGGGCGATGCCTCCGCTCGAGGAAGATGTGTCACCTGCTGGTAGCCACCAAAGGATTTATGCGAAACTATCCATCATCTAGTTCATTTGTTGCATGAGGGCTTCCTTAAGAATTTTTTTGAAAGGATCTCTTGTCCCATCATATTTCTTTTCTCCCGCCATGAGAGGTCACTTTGGCGTGTGAGATATTTTGTCCTCAGGAGAAATATGATCGAGACCCAATTCTTTGTACTCTGACCTCATTGGGGACATGAATTAAGACGAAAAGGAGCAGACTTTTTTGATACAAATGATCCATATTTTATGAGCAGAATGAAATGAATATAGATTATTAAAATATGCTTAACACATAATAATAGAGATACAGTAAAACTGGTTTTCTATTCAATAAGGAAATAACTTGAAACTGTAAAATGTAGCGGAAAACAAGCTTGCTGGAATGGTGACGACTTATCTCTGAGAAGAGATGTGATGACTGTGCTCATTAATAAGAATATCATGACAAGGAGGCTTTGAAGGTCTTTTTACAATAAACAATAATGTAAAAAATAATAGACATCCAAAAACCTAACCCTAGTAAATGAATCACCAAAAGTCATGTGGGCCCCGTTTGGGTAAGTTAGTACATTAACTTCCTGGGGTTGTAACTTTTGCATATGATCTCCATTTTAGGCAAACAATAGCTTGTTGGAAAGGTCTATCTGAGAGTAATGATTTTTTACTGGCCCAAGTTAATTCCTTTGGCAATCAACTGGGCCCAAATCCCCAAAAAACATTGTTTAGGGCCTCAAAATGACCCCAGAAGCTTGGAACCCGAAAAACTGGTGAAACATTTCCAAGGTGGAAAAATGTTTTTTGAGTGAGTGGAATAGGTGGGTGGCCACTGATATCCACCTGTATCATTTATACCTTGTGATGTTTGGATTCATCTTGCATGGATTGAAGGAATTCTTGGTTGCGAGTGTTTCCCATGGGGAAAGGAGGGGAATAAAGGAGGGGGAGTGGGCCCATAGAAAAAAGGGTGAAAAGTGATATATATATGACCATGTTTAGTGTGAGAAGAGGAAATAAATGAGATGGGTGTGAAATAAGGGTGTCGAGGAGGGGTCAACACCACATGAAACAAATTTGTTTGAAAATGATAGGTACTACTGCCATCGAAATGAAGAGAATAATCCATTGGGATAGGTCTCAAATAATGGTGTGGTCGGGGCCTAGACATTTTTTTTTACTCTTGTGAAGATATTCTCCGAACTGAATAATACGACAGAGGCAGAGTGCCTAGATTCTTAACAAGAAAAAATATGTAGTGATTTCACAATCCCAATGCAGACCACAAGGTTGCACTGCAATAGATCTTGTCTTTTCCTTTTCTATTATGTTCCCAATGGTTAGGGTTTTAATGGGATCTATAATAAAGGGTTTTCCCTATTCCATATCTCTTCGATATGCACGCGGGGTCCAACAATAGTACTTGATCCAATATCTCGGGGCAGTAACTAAGGAGGCAAGATCGTGTCCTTAGCCATACTACCCGACTACTCAGGTACTAAAGAATCACTTCCCGAGTGTTGTTCTTGGTGACACTATAACAGTCAGGTGGCCGATAGGGTTATATAAGGAGGGCTTCAATATTCCTAGGCCTATGCATATACAGGTGTTGTGTAATGCTTTACCATTCGAAGGGGTACCAACAAGTGTTACAAGGGTGGCCAACAAATGTGCACTTAAGTACCAATTGTATTTCCTACATGTATTACTTCCTGACCGCAGGTTTATGCGTGTAAAGACATATCTTTGTAGGTTAAAGACGTCTGAATACATCTCTACCATGGAAAAAAAAAACTCACAATTTTATGATAGGGAAAGTGCTCTGATACCACTTGAAAGGTACCAAATCTATTATATGAGAATAAAAGAGTAATATTGGAGAGAATAATAGTGAAATAGCAAAAAAAAATGAAGATACTACAAAGATCAACAATTGGACAACAAATTGTATGGAACCACATAACCAAAATTATACCATTATTGATGGGAAATTTTTTTCACTTGTCTCTTCGAGGGGGCTACCTCCAGTAGACCAGAGCTCTATTATAATAATTCTCAAGTCAAAAAATTCTCACGCCCTCAAATCCTATTTATACTAAATCTATCTACCAAGAGAATAATCTAAAGGAATCTCTTTCTAGAAGTGGAAGCTTCTATTAGGTCTTCTTACATTTCGCTTATTCTTCCTTATTACTTGCCCTTATTAATATTGGCCTTTATTACATGGAAAATATATTATTCTACCTACATGAGGGGTTAGGGAGGTTAGGTCCCTAAAAATAAAACATAATACTATAAGTAATAAGGTTTATCACGCAATAGATTTATGGTTGAGTAGTATACTAGGGGGTTATATTACAGAGTTTGCAGTAGATTGTACCCAGTCTTATAGTGTCATGGAGAGGGACTTCTTCAAGGGTCCACGTGAAAGATATTTGAGAACATTATCTACTTGGATAAATATGTCACTTGTGTGATAAGAATGTCATGAATATGGAGTCTAATAGATAAACTCCTTCACACACATAAGGGAACTAGGGTATGACCAGAGGATGATATGAGAATGGGAAGGATGCGTAATGAGCAGATGGAATGAGGATGTCAAGAGAGGATACTAAATTAGATGAGAAAATTGGAGTATTGTGCTATTGGAAAAGGTTTAGATATAGTAAGAAGGAGACTGTGGATGGAAAAGGAGAATAGTGGGAAAAACACATCAAACCAGAGTCAATAAACATGACCAAGGGTAAGTACAACACCTAGTACAATGGAAGGAATATATCATACATTGATAATTCCTGAGTTTCAGGGAACATGGTGAGAGGACCTTGAGCATCATTTGTTTATATGTGACACAACATGGAAAACGAAGAATGTCCAGGTCGAGGTGATGAAAATTGTGTAGTTGGCCATGACGTTCAAGGGCCATGCACAATTGTGGTATATGAATTTTCAGAAAACCAAACCAACCAGACAATCAAGAAATTTGGCAGAGATGAGACAAGAATTGTTCAAAGAATTCAGGAAGCCAAAATTCAAATCCCAATAAATTACAAAACTAAAGGAAATTAAGAAAGTGTAGAACGAGATAGTGTGGGATTCTCACCAAATATTTAAAGATGTGATGATTCGACTAATCTTTGATATTCCTGATGAGAAACATAAAGAATGGTTTATAACAAGCCTATTACAACATATTCATTGTTCATTAACATAGTAGAAGGTCGCAGTGTAGCCATAAGCTTTGGAAATCACGATGAAGTTGGAAGCATCTCCTGTAGGAGATGGTGTAGGTATGGCATAGGTATAGTCGCGGTTAGGTGCACTGATAATTCAATTATTAGAGATAATGAAAGAAAAGGAAACTCACAAACATGTTTGGTGTATAACATGTAAGAGAAAAGGACATATAAAGTAAGAGTGTCCAACCTTCACATATTTCATGGCAACAGAAGCACCAAACCCATTGGTAGGAGGAGTGGCATACTGCGAGATATGTAATACATGGGGGAATGATTCAACTGTGTGTCCTTTACTACAGAAATATCAAAACACCCCAAGAAATTTATTCTATAATTTTTCCAAATCGATAGGACATGATGAGAAAGATTGTCACGCATTCCACTCGATGAGAGAGCGTACATTGGATGCGTATAGAATTCAGGAAGAAAATGTCACAAGAGAAGGAGGAATTCCATAGTATAAGACTCTAAGAGGCTTTAATCAGGGTGGACATTGAGGTTTCAACAGAGGTCAAGGACATGAAGGATTTGATAGAGGAGGCATAGCACCAATAATTTGTTACAACTATAATAAACTAGGACATTTAGAAATATATTTCCCAAATAATTGAATGACATGCATGTATTGTAGAGCCTTGGATCATGCAACAAAGTAATTTCCTCAATTGATAGTGAATTGGAAGGTGAGAGGGAATCAAAACCAACATCAAACTTAACATAAGAATTAGAACCAACACCTGTAGATGATAGTTGTTGAATAATGTGTTGATCAACCAAGAATAGAATATGTTATACATGGTGGGATGAGAACCATACCAAATGCAATGGAGAAAGGAAAGGGAGTGGAACAATGGATAAGGAAAGCAGCTGAGCCCATGCCAACATTCAATCCGTAGAAGGAAAAATAAACCTGTCAACAAGCAAGGAAGGAGATACTAGGACCAAACTTGATAGCCTCAATGTCAAAGACACCACTAGTATATGATATGTCATCGATTTATGATCACACTATTCCAGAGAGACCAATTGAGAAGGTAAATACATTGACATACTTTCTAAAAAGTTGTTTAGAATTGATGCATGATGAGACAACATTGAATACACTGTGCAAAATTATTGATTAGTGTACACAATACTGAGAAGTACCTACGACACAATAAGAAATGAACCAAGTATTGTGCAAGAAAAGGACAAACAGAGAAGTCAAATTAAGTCCGTGGATAGGAGAATATGACATCGATAATTTCATCTTGGACTTAGGATCAGAGGTCAATTTTCTTCCAAGAAAGACGTGGGAGATGATGGGGAAACCAAATCTATTTTGGTTGACTATACAGTTGATGTTGGATAACCAACATAAGATAATATTGATCGAGATATTGGTAGGTGATCCAGGTGGATATTGGTGGCCACCCACCTATTCCAACTAGCTCCTCTTGGCAAGTTTTAGTTCAACACACACTTCTGTAATTATTTGTAATTGTGGGTTCTACACTTTTGGGGTTGTATGAAGCCCCACATAGATTCCAAGTGTATATTGGTGGCCTCCCACCTAATCCAACTTGCTTATTTTGGATGTTTTCATATCAGTACATAGTTCTATACTTCCAAGGCCGTTTTGGGGCCCAAAACAATTATTTTTCTCATGTCACAATCAAAATATATACAAAGTTAGATTTTGATGACACGATGTGTAGTTCTAAAAAATACCTTTCCAACGGGCTATCACGTGCCTAAAACTAAGGTCATATGCAAAAGTTACGACCACAGGAAGTTAAGGTACCAACTTACCCATCGGGTCCCACATAAATTTTGGTGTTTCATCTCCTAGGGTTAGGTTTTTTTATGTCTAGGGTTTTGGAATTCATGAGTAATGTTAAAAATGCCTCCAAAGCCTCATTGTAATCATTCTTCTAAGATGGATGCATGTAGCAGCCACATCTCTTCTCAGAGATAGCAACCAAGATTCAAGCAAGTTGTTTTCAGTTATGCAGTTTTACAATTTCAGCCTATTTTATTTATTCAATAGAAGTTATTATTCACTCGATATATGTTTTTTTTCTCCATATCTCTGCGTTATTGTATTTATTCTATTATTGATTTAATTCCTCTCATAAATCCAAATTAGTTCTATCAGAGCGGTCTTCTCTTAATTTATTTTTCTTCATGCATGTCCTCGACAAGATTTGGGTACAAGAAGTTGGGACTCGATCCAGTCGAGCCTCTACAATATTGGCTGCTTTGAGACTGAAAAAACCCATGGGGGACGAAAAGAAATATGATGGAGCAGGAGATTGTTTTAAAATGTTGCTCGAGGAAGCCCTTGTCAACAAAGGAACAAAATGATGGACAACTTTGCACATATCCTTAGACAATTTCCCATAGGAGACACATCTTCATAAAGAAACCATGCAACCCCTTTCAAGGTATAGGTAAATTTTGATATTCCATTATTTGAAGGACTGATAGATACAAATGTTGTAGATAAATCGTTGAATATGCTCGAAGGGTATTTTTTGGTCGACAATTTTTCCGATAGGGAAAATATTACTTTTTCACTCCTCAAGGTTGTCCCCCATGTTAAGGACTGGTGGGATACTTACTTTGAGCAAAGGCCCATAGAGGAATCTGCAATATTTGCATTCTACCCCATGTGGGATTCCTTTAGGGATGTCAATAAATAAGAGTATTACCCTATTAGAAGCTACGAGGACCAATACACAAGATGGACCACCCTGTGTTAGGAAAGGGACCAGATAGTACCTGATTTCATCAATATTTTCCATACTCTGTGCACAAAATTGGGTATGAAATACTTTGAATGACATATGGTGTTCAAATACCATGTATTTCTGCATAGATACATTCAAATATAAATGGACTTTCTAGACATCGCACAATTGTGTACAACTTATATATATGTTTTCAAGATCGAGCATAAATTTAAGAAGAAGAGGTGAGAGTTTGGATCTGCAAAATCCTCATAGCCAAAGCAGGGAAAAGGTGACCCCAACCCAAAAAACAAGGGACAGAGAAAATATGTCCACTCTCAAAACAACCATTCCAAGCCACAACACAAGAAGGGTAATGCAAAGTCGAATAAGGAAACAGGAAAATGGTGTGAATACCATAAAATCCCTTGGCACAACACCGAAGAATGTCGCTCCAAGCTATCATTAGTGGCCAATCTGAAAGCTTCCAAGTCAGAGGAAGATTCTAACTCTGAAGAAGATTATCGATGCCGAACCAGTTCCACTTTATCTACCACAAAAATCTAGCCAAGAAAACTAGAAGAACCAGAGGAAAGGGAATGCCTCTTTCACTCATAGATGTGGGTAAAGGAGGATCCACTTCATTTCATTGTTGATAACGATAGTCAGAAGAACTTGATATCAGTAGAGGTCATCAAGTGGACGCACCTACCACCTACGCTGTACCCACTTCCCTAAACCATCGGATGGATTCACCAAGGAATATATCTTTGCATCAACCAACCATGTCGTATTCCCTACAGTATCAATCCCTTCAAATACAAGGTATTGTGCAATATTTCTATCCTTGAAGTTTGTGATTCTCTTTTAGGATAACCATATTTGTGGATGTGACATGTTGTGTATGAGTCTAGACCCTGTAGTGTTATTATTACTTTGGGTAGACAATTGTATAGGATACCAGAGGTAGAACCTCATACTGCTATTTATTTAATCTCTGCTAAGAAATGCAGTAAGTTCATTTCATAAATCAATAATTTCTTCTTGTTTTTGATCCATTATCATAGTAATAAAACGGTTGCTTCCACATCCGTGGCCTCTACGTAGAGCCTCTCTTTGTAGCATAAGCAAGTGGATAGGATCGTGAAATAATACATAGACTTATTCTCCTCACCCACAAGGGTATTAATGCACTGCCAAGTCAAGAATCCAATTGATCTAACCCTTGGTGTACCTCTTCCCAATGGACCAGTCTATCATTGCCTGTTGATGGAAAATGATGAAATCAAGCATTAGATCCGAGAGATGCTTCAAAAAGGGAACATTAGACCCAACTCCTCCCCTTTCGAAAGTATGATTTTACTAGTGCAGAAGAAAGATGGGACATGGTGGCTCTGCATTGATTACAAAGCATTAAACAAAATCACAGTCAGGAACCGATACCCAATTCCATGAATTAATGACCTTATTGACCAAATCAAGGGGGAAAATTTCTTCAACAATATTGACCTAAACTTTGGCTATGACCAGGTTTCCATCGAACTAAATGATGTATTAAAGACAAATTTCAAATCTAAAGAAGGTCTGTTTGAATGGTTGGTCATTCCGTTTGGCTTAACAAATTCACCCGCCACTTTCATAAGGTTGATGGATGATGTATTGAGACCCTTCACCAACCCTTTTGTGGTGGTATATTTGGATGACATCCTCATCTTCAACATAACTTGGGAGGAGCACATGTAGCATATTTAGTAGGTTTTGAGCAAGCTATATGCCAACTTGGAAAAATTCTTCTTTGTCTTGAACATGGTCCAATACTTGGGATACATTGTTGATGAGCATGGGGTACACGTGGATCCAACTAAGATCCAAGACATCCATGGTTGTCCAGCCCCAACCACACTAACTGATCTTCAGAGCTTCTTGGGACTTGCCAAATTCTATCGATGGTTCATATTTGGATTATCCCATATTATATGGGACCTCAGCCAAGTGACCATGGATGGTGGAAGGGAAAATTTCACGTGAGGGAAGGAACACAAACAAGAATTTGATGATTTGAAGCATTTCTTGTGCTCATCTCAAGTAATCTCCTTTTTTTATATGCAACAACCATTTGAGATTGAGAATCATGTATCTGACTATGTTTGAGGCACATTTGTCACTCAGCATGGTCATCTAGTAGCATACCATAGTGAGACACTCTTAGATACTGTCCGGAAATACCCCACCCATGACAAGGAAATGCATTCCATTTTACAAGCCTCTTGTCAATGGAAACATTACATTCTAGGAAAGGAGACAATCATCCAAACTGATCACAAGCCTATGTAGTTCATACAGACACAGGGGAAGTTGCAAAATGATTGCCATAAGAAGTGTTCCACCTACCTGCAACATTTCCATATCAACATCAAGTATAAGACGGGGAGCACAAATCGTGTCATTGACTGCCTCAGTCGACCTCCCGTGGCTTCATCAACACTGTGCTCCATTCTTTTGGGCATGAGGCATCTATGTGTCCCCAACTTTATCATCAAGATCCAGACTTCGCCACCACCTATCAAATCTTGGGTATAGGCATGAATGTCACCAATTTTCACAATTAGGATAGACTGTTATGCCATCTCGGACATCTTTGTGTTCCTGAAATAGAGCGTGCAAATATGATTTATAAGGATCACTATATTCGGATGGCGGGACATTTTTGTGTGGATAAAACTGTGGACATTCTACATAAACATTTTTATTGGCCAAAAATTCGACAGGACGTTAAAAAGTATATGAGATCTTGCACTGCCTATGCCATTTCCAAGCCAACCATCAAGAAGAAAGGCTTATACACACCTCTTCCTACTCCTAAAATTCCTTGGGAATCCATCTCGATGGATTACATGTTTCTCCTTCCATCCACCAAGAAAGGCAATGATTGTGTTTTTTTGGTGGTTGATTGGTTTTCAAATATGGCCATTCTCATAGCCTGCAAGAAGAGAATCATAGTGACAGATACTGCTAATATTTTTTTTAAACAAGTGTGGGTCTATTTTGGGATACCATAGACCATCATCTTCGATCAGGATAGCAGGTTCCTCAACACATTTTGGTCGAGTCCCTAGTCACTTTTAGACACCAAGATCACTAAATCCACTGCCTTTCACCCTCAAACCAATGGCCAAATAAAGGTTGTCAATCGAATGATTGTGCACATTGTGTTCATGTATAACTCTAAGTATTCACGTACATGGGATGAGAGTCTTCGCTGTGTTCAACACAACTACAACATGGCTCTTGATAACTTCACCTACCATAGCCCCTTTCAGGTGGGGATGGGATTCCAACCCTTGGGTCCTATTGTTGTTGCACTACCTCTTGCAACAAGACAGATAGATTTTTCCCATATTCATTCTGATGCCGACAAATCCACTAGATTCATTGAGAAGATTCAACATATCTGCCAATAGGTCCATGATATTTTGCAAAAATCCAATTCTAAGTACAAGTAGCACTAGGATCAACAATGGGTAATGCACAAGTTCTAGGCGGGAGACAAGGTCTGGTTACATTTTCAGAAAGAGCACCTTACAAGGGCCCATAGGAGGCTCCTCCCACTTTGATATGGGACTTACACTATCACCAAGGTTGTGGGTAGAAATTATTTTGAGCTCAACACTCCACCCTTCCTTGGATTGCACCCAATGTTCAATGTGGACCTCCTTCAACCATATTTTCCACCATTATTGGACACCTCGAAGATCGCAGAAAAATTGAAACCAATAGAGATCAACCCTGAATTCAAGTAGCATGCATCCACTAATCATATAGTGTACACATAGGTCAAGGGTACTCATCAGCAGAGGATCTGACTTTATCGAGTTGTCAAGACAGGGAATCTCCTGCACCAAGGCAAGTGGTTCACTTGAGGCTAAATTCAACAGAAGTTTCCTCACCTGATGGGCACAATCAATGCAATGGATACCATTTCTTCCTAAGGGGGGAGGACTGATCTAGGTGGATATTGGTGGCCACCCACTTATTCCAACTGGCTCCTCTTGACAGGTTTTAGTTCAACATATTCTTGTATATTTCTTTGTAATTGTGGGTTCTACACTTCCATGGATATTTGAAGGCCCACACAACTTCCAGGTGGATATTGGGGGATTCACACTGAATCCAACTAGCTTATTTTGGATTTTTTCATGCCAGTACATCTTTTAGTACTTCCAGGGCTGTTTTGGGTCCCTAAACAATGTTTTTTTGTCTTGATACAATCAAACTGTTGACATAGTCAAATTTTGATGGAACAATGTGTAGTTATCGAAAATAACTTTCCAACGGACTATCACGCGCCTAAAAAATAGGTCGTATGAAACAAATATGACCCCAGGAAGTTGGTGTACCAACTTACCCATCGAGGCCCACATAAATTTTGGCATTTCATCTCATAGGGTTAGGTGTTTGGATGTCTATGGTTTTGGAATTCATGAGTTATGTTAGAAAGGTCTCTGGAGACACATTGTAATCATTCTTCTCAGACCAATGCACGTAGCAACCACATCTCTTATCAAAGATAGATACCGCCATTAGACCAAGTTGTTTTCAGTTCTGTATTTTTACATTTTCAGCGTATTTTATTTATTCAATAGAATTTATTGTTCACTGGATAAATATTGTTGTTCTCCATATCTCTACGTTATCGTATTTAGTTTATTATTCATTTCATTACGCTCATAAATATGAATCCGTAGGAGTACCTATGAACATAGATGAAGTGTGTAGTGTGGATGACTTTGAATTCATGAATATTGTGGATAACAATCATCCATACCCAAGTTGTATTGGACTGGATTGGGCCTTCGACAATGAGAAAATTATCAACATGAAGAAAAGAGAGATGATTTTTGAAGGAGGAGGATTAAAGGTCATTGCGCCGTTAAACATTATGGAGGAAAGAATATATGTGGATCCCGTGTGAAGGGAAATTGATAACTTATATAACATGAAAACACATATGGATTACTACATCAACCCCATTGTAGATGGTGTTCTTAGTTGGAGAAGCATAAGCTCTTGTGCATCAAACTCGGAGGAAGGAATTGAAAAATGGTAGCACTGGTTGCATGAAGTGTCGATGAGAAGGTGCACACACTTTACTCATTCATTACGCTAGATCGGAACATAGGTATGTGACATGCCAACATTCAAAGGATTAACTGAGGTAAGTTCTTTTGTCAACGAATTCAAGTCGGAGATACCTGAACATCAAAGGTTATTAGAATTTTATATTTCACTAGGAGAAACCCCATCGAGATGGTGGGGGATCCATAAGGAACATATAGAGGATTGGCAACATTCCAAAAAGATAATGCATATTAGGTTTGGGATGGATAATATTACTCCCAAGTATACATTCATGAGTGATATGAAGGATCTCATGGCACAATATATTACAACTTGGAGGCAAGTATCGAAGTGGGAATGGATTCACAGGTTCATACATATTCTATATAGAGTTTCTAGGAACTGGTACTTAGAGATAGAAGTACGGAGAGGAACGAGGAACTGGGAGGATCTCATCCAAAACTTTAAGCTAACATTTAATTTCGAAGCTGAGTCACCTTTAGTTTATGTGTTCTTACAAGTCATTACAGGAAACATTTTTTTATGGATGAAGGACAAGTAGGAATAGTACCTACATGTAGTGCACGTAGAGAGTCTGTGATGACTCATGAATGGTTGGAATGTTATAACATTACCGAGGATGACAAAGAAGAAGAAGATACAATAAATGTATAGGTATCAGAAATTGAAGGGGAGCATGATGTATTAGGTCCAACACTTGAGTTTGACACAAACACAAAACCCTTAAGAGTGTGAAAAGTGAACATTGGAATAGAGGATAAGCCAAATTTTGAAAACATTGGGGATTATTGGAATGATGAGACTGTGGAAAATATTGTAGACCTAGAGTGTGAGTACAAAGATATTTTCCCAAGCACCTTTTGAAAGATGAAAGGGATAGCTAGATAATTGGGAGAGATGAAGATCGTACTGAAACCATATGCTAATCCAGTAAGACAAAGACGATACCAATTAAATCCAATGTATAAGGAAAAAGTGAAAGCAAAACTTGATAGGATGATAGAAGCTAGTATAATTAAACCCGTCATAGAATCATAATGGATAAGTCCGATGGTGATTACAGAAAAGAAGGAGGGGGGTATTAGAATTTGCGTAGACTTAAGAAAGTTGAATGATGCTTGTTTACATGACCTGTTCCTGACCCCCTTTACAGATGAAGTAATGGAAAATGTAAGAGGATAGGAGGCCTACTCGCTCACCGATGGATTCTCAAGATACCATCAGATAAGGATTGCACCATAAGATAGACATAAGACAACATTTGTGATGGAGTGGGGAAGCTACCAGTTAACAATGATATCGTTTGGGTTAAATAATGCACCTACCGTGTTTTATAGAGTAGTTGTCATAGCCTTTAAGGAGTTAATTCATTAGTTTCTTGAAGTATACCTAGATGATTGGACTATCTTTAGCCTATTAAAATATGACATAGAAACTCCAAGATTGATTCTTGATATATGTAGACAATATCAAAGTTTGTTAAATTGAAGAAATGAATTTTCTGTGCACCGTTTGGGATACTGTTAGGTCATGTGGTATGCAATCAAGGTTTGTTAGTTGATCCGATCAAAATAACAATAATTGTTAATTTTTCACCATGTAAATCAGTGCGACAGTTGAGAACAAAATTGGGTCATACAATTTACTACCAGAAATTTATTAAATATTGTGTGTTGATTACATCCCCAATGGAGAATCTACTAAAGAAAGAATCTAAGTTTCAATGGAATGAAGACTGTCAGAAGGGTATGGATGTATTGAAACAAAAGTTAGTAACCGAAACCATTCTGGTATTCCCAGATTGGAAGAAAGAGTTCCAAGTCCATGTGGACGCATCATCGATAGTGCTCGACGCAGTGTTATCCGAGCCTAGGGAGGGTGAATTAGATAATCTGATTGCTTTTACTAGCAGTAAGTTTTTGATTACTAAAAAAAATTACATGAAAACAGAAAGGGAAGGATTGGCAATGGTGTATGATTTGTATAAGTTCATGCATTATTTGTTGGGATCCCACTTCAATATGTATACAAACCATTCTGCACTCAAATATCTAGTGAACAAGCCAATGGTGGGGGGGGGGAGAACCTTTATATGGTTATTGTTGTTTTAGGAGTATGATTTTGAAGTTATTGTGAAACCAAGAAAAACTAATGTAGGGCCAGAACATTTGTTGTGTATATTGACAGGGGAAGATGTAGGGAACCTAGATGATAGATTACGAGATGCACATTTGTTTTCAGTCCAAATGGTAGATGACTGGTTTTTCAAAATTGTTCAACAATTAAGCACATGAGTGAATCCATCTAATATGAAAGTATCCCAGAAGAAATAGTTAGTGGTTAAAGAATCTGAATATCAGTTGATCACAGGAAACTTATATAAGTTAGGAATATATGGGATGTTGTGATGATGCATGTTATACCATGAAAGACCCATGATTTTAGTAGAAGCACATGACGTAATCGCAAGAGGAAATTATGCAGGATAGGAGATAGTGAAAAATATCTTGTATGAAGGGATATGGTGGTCTATCATCCATAAGAACACGAAGGAATATTTCCATAGCTGCGATGTTTTCTGGAGAGTAAGAATAGCATCACGAAGGGATGAGATGCCTCTGAATCCACAAGTTACTTTACAAGCGTTTGACAAATGGGTAGTGGATTTTGTCGGACAAATTAACCCACTATCGTGGATAACATGAGCTAGTTTTATAATTACCGTGAGAGACTACTTGACAAGATGGGAAGAAGCAGAACTGGTCACCAATTGCAACGCAAAGATAACTGCCTAGTTCTTGTTTGAGAACATAGTCACTAGATTTGGGTGTCATATAATACTTATGAGTGACCAAGGGACTGAATTTTTGAACAAGACAATTGTAGCACTAATGAAAGAGTTCCAAATACAACATCAAAAGAGCACTCCATATCACTTGGAAGAAAATGGAACAATGGAGGTCTTCAACAACATGTTGGAGAATAAACTAACCAAGGTGTGCAACGTAGGGTGAGATGACTAGGATTTAAGGATCCATGCAATTCTTTGGGATTATAGAACTACATGCAAGAATTTGAAAGGGAAGACACTCTTTAGATTAACATAGGGTCAAAAAGAATCCATTCCCATGCAGTTTCTTGTACCAAGTCTCTGCATTGCTGCAATGGCATAACTTAAGGATTACGACGTAGTTCAAGAAAGGCTATAAAAAATACTAATACTAGAGGAAGACCAATTTATTTTAGGATTCCAACAACAAGTATAGAAAACATGAAAAAATGCATGGCACGATAGACACACAAAGAAGAATAAGTTCCAGACATGAGATCTAGTAATTCTCTATGACAACAAGTCTTTAGAAAACCTAGGAAAGTTCAGGACACACCTAGCTAGGCTCATACATGATCATATTTGCGACTGATGCAAGTGTTGCTCAGTTAGGTAAGTTTAATGGACAAGTCATGGAAGGACTAGTGAATGGGAACCAACTAAAACTATATATGGATTACTGCCATTCTGCACACTAAAGAAACTAAACATGTTAAAATTGTATCCTAGTGTAATATAGGAAGGAAAAGACAGAAAAAGAAGGAAAAAGTAGGAAAAACAGGAAAAGTATGAAACGAGTTAAGGGAAGAGGTTGAAATTTGTGGAGAAAGAGAATTTTAGGTTAGTAAGTAAAGAGGAAGAGCATGATACTATCAAAGATAAGAATAATAGTAAATAGAACAAAACATGGATAAAGGAAACAAGGTTGTGCAGAAGGAAGAGATCGTGCATATAGATGAGACTACGCAGATGACAAGTAAGAGAATCTAACACATCGGATGTTGGGACATGCAATAAACAGATATCATGATGAAAAAATAGTGGTGATGCGTAACATTAAATGGAGGAGATATTGAATGATTTCAAAATTAAACGAAGAGTTCATTGAATATACAAAGTGATGGAAAAATAAAAGAAGGTAATGAATGACAACTATTAGTAGATTAAATGGAGAGTTTAGTCACAGAAGGAAACTACAGCTGGAAATGAAGTATAAAAGAATGCAAGGGGCCAATGAGGGTTATTGTTTTTCATAGAGATTTGTAGGTTTCACAACCGAAGAG
Organism: Picea glauca; assembly: GCA_000966675.3. NCBI lineage: Eukaryota > Viridiplantae > Streptophyta > Pinopsida > Pinales > Pinaceae > Picea > Picea glauca. Next base: position 523,960 of record JZKD02S0599724.1, on the reverse strand, counting down.
CCGAAGTTACAGAGCCAAAGTCCCAAACATAGTTACAGAGCTAGGTAGAAGTTGAAACCAATGTCAAAGGGGAATATTGGACCTAAGGCAACAACAATATCAACCTCAATACCGAAGAAAGCATATATCGAGTCTACAACACCGCTAGTGGTCAAAGAAACATAGGAAGCTTCATCTTCAGTTGAACGATTTCCCAGGGATTATATCCTGCCAAGAAATCCATATGGAATACATTTCCACCTACAGAAAGAGGCCAAGTATCCATTATTTGAGCCAATGATTCTAGAAGGAATCATAATAGAAGGGGATATATTAGGTATGATAACAACACTGAAATTCGCTGACCATGACATCACATATGAAAATAAGTTCCCAGAGCTAATACCCAGTAAGTTCCTGATTAAATTCATTAGTTTTGAGACCCACATGATCATCATTGAAACACAGGTGTGGGCTAGGGGGTTGAAAAAAGAATGTCTTCTAAACCTATTCGACATACCACATTTTGGATGGAGCGGGGATATCAATGCGTATGTGAAAATTCTTCTAAGTTTTGTGCACAAAGGATACCTATGAATTGATAGGTCAATATCCATTGATATTGATTTGATAATGCATGTTATAGGTATTCCATCGAAGTGAATGAACTCCACATCCATTTTTTTGATAAGAAGACTGAGAAAGCTCCCACCGATAACATGAAAGAAAAGTTTCACATATTCTAAGGACAACACGGTTTTCATGTCGCTAGAATATGTGACCGATGGTAAGTTTTGCGACACAGGCCTTAGCCTATAAAATATTGAGGAAATACATTAAATATCAAGTCCCATCACCGATTATAATAGCTGCAAAATAATGTGTGGAGGGTGTCTATATGAACTGGGAAACATTTTTGTTGAACCAATTCTTGATTGACTGTAAGGAAGCGCGGGACAAGGGTAAATGATTCCACTACTCTTGGTTATTGATATTGATCATGCTATCATCCTGAAGATATTTGGATGGGAACTAGTTTTTTGGCCAAAAGGAGAAGCCTTTCTTAGCGTCACACTATCAGAACCTTTGGTACACTACACATAAGGTGTGATAGATGGACGTTATTGTCACATTCTAAATCTACAAGGAAACTATCAGAGATATCATATAGAGGACTCCACACATACTACAATAGGTGGTTGAGGCATACAAGGCATGACACGTGTTAAGGCAGGCTGCCACCACATATATGTTCAGGATAAGAAATACCCAAAATAATAGTGGCTTCCAACACAATATAGAATAAAGGGAGAGGATATGGGAAACATCATGGCCGATTGGGATGATGAGTGGAATATTCCACCCGTACAAACATATACATCATCGCAACCAAACCCGAAGGTATACTACATCGACAAGGAGAAATAAGATGAAGAAGAAGAGGATTAGGACAAAGGAAAGGGCCCAAATAAGCCAATGCCACCACTAGGATCATGCAATGGCCGAATAAGAAAAGAGCCATACACAATAAGATCTAGATATCAATGTCCCAAGATCAAAATCATTAAGGAAGTTACTATTCAGAAACTCATGTTAAGGAAGTCACTATTCATACACTCACTAAAGAAGGTTTGGAGAATATAGGGGACTAGGCAAAATAAGTCATTGATGACGCATTTTAGTGCACAACACAACAACATGAAGAGATGAAAAAATAGATGCAGACAAAGATGGAAAAGTTGCGATAGCTATTAAAATATGACAACATTGCACTAGTCCGACAAACGAAGGATGAACCAACAACCAACACTACCAAGAATGGAGAGATAGGATCAACAATCTCCTAGTCCTTGGCAGTCGCAGGGGAGAGAAGGATAATTCAACTAGCTATATTTGCAGTTGATTTCCCCACGATAAATATGCAAGACTACGCCAAGGCATTAGGTCACATAGATCTGGTGATATCACAACTACCAGTGGATGTGTGGAAGGAGATACATATGAGTGCAACAAAATAATTGAACGTGCGTGCCGAGAAGACATTTAGTGATCTATTAAATATTACAACCAATAATGTTTCATTATAAATATAGTACAATAAAGTGAAAAAGGAGCACAATGAGGTCACACATAATGTATAATGAATGAAACATGCATTCAAGTGGGTATGTCAAGAACTCCTAGGGGCACAGGCTGAGAAGGAGGCCCTAGTTGTAATATCCTTGTCTCTCCCAGCTTGTAAATATAACTATAGTTTGCTAAGCGACTATGGGTAGATTGATTATGTGTGGATATTGGAATTGATGAACCTTTTGTTATAGAAGGTAATGTGTATATTTTTGTTACTAAATAAAATGTATGTTGTTTCATATATAACTACTAAAGGGGATGGAAATAAAGATCATGATGCATGAGAGAGATGGAAAGGGGAATCCATAATGGTTGATATGACCCCTACCAAACTAGTACTTTGTTGGATTGAAATGTTTTAGACCCAGAACAATCCTTTGACCCAGAGAATTTAATTACCATTCAAGATGGTAGTTGGGAAGTCTTCCTCAAGAGTTAATGAGGAGATGGACAAAGTAACCATATGGAAAATTCCTAGTCTGACCCACGAAATTGGGAATTGGACACATGAAATCTTGATGAGGAAGGAAAGAAAAGGAAGGAAAATCATGGGCATAGAAGAGGATGCAAGGGGAATGGGTTTGGTGACCATTTCTGAAGAGGGAGAGCACGTGAATCTCTATGGTTATGAAGAGAACTGAAAAAAATAAAAATTGTTTATGGGTACAAGAACTGTTGGGTAGTGTTTTCTATCTAAGTTGATAAAGAAGGTTGTAGAGAAGATGAGTGATTAAGAAAGCACTCATTGTAGACCCCCTTTCTTGGTGGAGAGAAAATTGTTTTGCCAAGTTCTTGTGGGAGGAGGAGAGTAACCTTCATCCTTGGTTGTTGCTAAACAAAAGGAATAATATCTTTATGGGCATCATGGTCTAGCTAGCGGGTGTCCAATGGTAAATATTTCCAGGAGTTTTTGTGCCTATGGTTGGGTGGAAAAGGGCATCCCTTCCAGCAGTTGCAACATTTTATAGTTCTAGATAAGTATATTTTTCTAAAATCTCTGTAGTGTTCAGTTCAAAAATAATTATCGATTTTGTTTGAGAGAAATATAAGTTCAATTTTCTATTAAAAGTTCCTTGAAAATTTAGGTGTGAATGTGAGAATGTTATAGCTAAATTTTATGTTGGTGAACAACTTCACTATG
>JZKD02S0599724.1:482636-504854 GCA_000966675.3 Picea glauca | reverse complement strand
TATATTACATCAATCATCAATCAATCAATCCTTTGACATCAATCAATCACTTGACATCAATCAATGACATCAATAAATCAAACCATTGGCATCAATGACAACATGATCCAACAAAGGTATCCATCCTCATTTATTATCTTGATGCATTTGATGGTGAGATAAATTTTCCTTTAAGAGAAAAAGATCCATAGAACCTTAGAGCTACTCAAGATGTAGTAGTCAAGATAAAAAGAATACGAGTGTAGTTAGTAAGGATAATCAACCAAGTCCCTCTAGAGGCTAGACCACTATAAATGAGCCTAAATCCAGGGAAATAAACACTATTGACCGAACCCCATACCCTATGAAAATGATAACTAAATCCTTAAAGAACATGGAGGTAATTTCACCCAATAAAACATACCGATGCAAAATAGGCACATGTAATTCTAAATGTAATAGGAAAACATTTATCCTGCTAAGGGAAGTTGTTGATGAGATAGGATGAGACCTCCTAGGAATTCTGATCCAAAATTCAATTAGAATCAAATAATTATTGTCCCTTTAAACAAAAATAATGTTATGGATCATGAGATAATATCTTGGTGCAATTCTTGTTAAGAACCTCATGAACAAGACACCTATCTCTATGAAAAGAATATGAATAGGAAAGTGAAATGTGCTCAAATTGACATATTCTTTTTAGAAATCGTACAATAATTTATGCACACATTTTTCCCATTTCCATTTCCATATTTATACACTTTTCATCCACAACAATACATTTTTTCTCAAGGTATATTCACTCATGCAAAATGTTATTTCAATACTTATTCATATGTATATTTTAGGAGATTATTAACTTTTGTGCTAACAACGTTTTATAGGAACAAAGATGCACGTGTACCATCCCAACATCAGAGATGCAATTATTGTTCAAGTGTAGTTGTTGAAAATATGGTCATTGTTGTAAGTCCCAGTGTTGTGACTCTTGTCGTTTCTGCAACTCTCGATGTTGCAACTCTCACTATAGATCGTTGTTACAACTCTCACCAAATTCCGTTGTTGCAACTCCATAATATCTCATCAATCAAACACGCAGATGTCACCAAGGATCGACCAATCAACTAAAAACCACTCAGAAATGCAATAAGGGAAATTGTGCACCAAAATGAAATGGACAACTCAGTCACAACCTATCGTGGTCAATTTTAGTTAGAACACACATGATTTTTTCCTATTTTGGAAAATACGATGTAACAAGATAATACATCTCAATTCTTAGGGTTTTCCATCAATTTTCTTAGCACATTTAAGAAGAATTTATTTTGTATAAATACGTTCATTCTTTCTGAGCCCAAAGACAGGGGAAAATCAATAGATATTTTGTAAAACAGAGTTGTATTCAGGCACATATTTTCATTTAATAAAAAAATTGTTTCATTCTTATTCAATTGATGGTGTGTTAAGTGTTTGAGTGTCTACTGCATTCTTATACCAATGCCTCGTCTAAGGAGGTAGGGCCCCCTCCTTAGCTTGGTACTATTTGTATCTACTATAGTTTGTAGAAGTAGTCATAGTTTCATTTCTATCTTATTATTCATTTCCAAAAATTCCTTCATTAGCATCTCATTGTTCTCCATTACTGTAGCTATTGATCGCTAAACACTAACATTGTAGGGTAGTGATCTATGATTGATAAGTGACTAGCTCTAGTTTCTCTTCCTTATTTATTTCTAGCAATTCCTCTATAAAACATCATCCTACAGTTATGGTGTTTTCTTGTTTCTGTAAATCCGTTGTCACCACTTTAGGATGACATTTTTGAACCTTGTCTTTTGATTGATTAAAGTGTAGCGGTAACATATTTTAGTCATTATCATTTATTTCTAGCAAGTCCTCTATTTAATTTTGTTTCTTAATTAATCCAATTATGGCTACTGCAACTTTTTCTTCTATAGCACATGTTGTTGAAACTCTTGTTGTGGCAACTCTTATTGTTGCAACTGTCATTTTTGTAAATCTCACTGCTATGCTCATGCATTTATCTCTCTAATTAACAATTTTGTGGTTTTCTATGTGAGATAATTTATTTTCCTTGTTTACAACCACAAATGTGGTTTGATTATTATAGTCTAAATTTTCATGAGCCATAACATAGCTATCACAATAGTCAAGATCACTTTAATACTTGGACAAGTCACATTTACTTTTCTGTAGGTGTGATTTACTTTCCTGCAAGAGTAATTTACTTTTCTTCCAGTGTGATTTACTTTTCCACAAGTGTGATTTACTTTTCTACAAGTGTGATTTACTTTTCCACAAGAGTGATTTTGTTTTCCACAAGTGTGATTTTGTTTCCTGCAAGCATCTCATTTACTTTCTTGCAAGTGTGTCAATTAATTTCCTACAACATGTGCTTTTATTTATGCAAGTGTGAATTTGGTGTATTTTAATTCAGTGACTCACTAAAGTATTTCAATATCTTTTCTTTTGAAGTTCATTCAAAAGTACTACAACTGATTGGAAATTACAACATTATATTTTCATATATGGTGCACAACAGTTTGTAAGTATAATATGACCTTAGATTGATTATTGAATGCTCAAATATTCAGTTGCTTACTAAATTAATTAGGAGGTAATTGAAAAGTCTATCATTTTTGGTGTCAATGTCGTGGATATGTAAAAAGTATAGTTGTTTTTTTTCTATTGTTTCGATTTTCATTTCATTGGATTGAGTGATATTATTTATTTTTGGGTATTTGTAGAATGTTGTTATAATCTTTTCTATGCACATAGTTAGAGATCAAGAAGGTAGATTCATTATTTCATCCAAAAATTTGCGTAAAAATAATAGTGCAAGTCAATCTCAAGAGGAAAAGGAGCTCAGTCAGACAAACTATCTATCTCCTACAACAAGTTCCATTTCCAAAAGGAGACTGGAGACCTCCACTCAAGAATCTAAAATTGTACATGGTTATATGCACACATAGGTTTCACTTTCAAAAGATATGATCGATGAGGAATACCACTTCAGGGAATTCATCTTTCATAAAGAACCTTGAGAAGCAGAATACAACCCTCATAAGGACACGAAAAATGAATTTGTCAAGGAAGAAAACTTTGTCTTCATATTTCCAATTAGAGGATCAAATGAAGAGACCAAAATGAAGAATATCCCTCATTTAGGCTTGCAAACTTTTCATGGTATATCTAAATAATATCCTGACACATTCCTCTTTGAATTCTATGTACTTTTTTGAAGTTACGATTATGTTTCATATGCCTAGAAATTAAAAAAATTTCCTTCCACACTCAAGAACACTACACTATGTTGGTTCATGGGCCTTGGTAGGGACAACATCCACACATGGGACCAAAGGAAAAATCAATTCCTAGAAAAGTACCAAGATTATTATAAGGATAAATAAAGGAGGAAGGAAGTATTTAGGATGACACAACATGAATATGAGATCTTTGAGGATTGTGTTGAAAGATTCAACTATAATTTACAGAGGGAAAGGCTAGGAGATTTGGCTCTCAAGACATGACATTTGTTATTCTTCAGAGGAATCCAAGATGATTGCATTGAAATTATCAAATTTATGTATAGAGGAGATGTTTCTTAGTTATATTATGATGTTATATTGGAACTTTGTCGCAAACATTCTAGAGGTACTTAAAAAATGAGAAAATGACCAAGAAATATATTAACAAGGACTAGAAATATTGTCAGATGTATAAAAATAAGAGGTAGAATGAGCTTTGTCCATTTTTTTTCCCAAAATGCAGAATGAAGCACCCATGGAAAGAATTTTTGTTTGACTAAATTGAGGTTTGTGGAATATGAAATGAGGACCATGATACTTCTAATTTTTTATCCTTACCAGGACTAAAATCCATCTATAAAAAATATGAGGAATCAGAGCAACCATTCTTTGTCTCTCAGAAGTGACCATGACAACCTAGACCTCAAGGTACGGCTCAAAATCAACCTTAGTATTTCAATTCATATTGTACTAAACCCTCCATGCAGTATGTCTCTCAACCATGGGGTATGATAACACAAAAATGGGTGCTTCCTCCTCCTCCAAACTAGTTATGGCAACATGGGTGGATAAATACCACTTTAAGAAGCCCTCAAAATCCCATAACATACCCACCCATGCAAATTCTCCAACATCCATAGATGAAAATGTCCACATCAGCCCCTCCTCGACCAAAAATACCCACACAACCCATCCCTAACCATAATAATGGAATGTTGGGCCCACCAAGACAAGCTTCGAGACTTGATTCCTACTCTACCCATTACATCTCTTCCATGGATTGCAATGATATCCATCTTTGATCTATGAAGACATTAAACAAGGACCAACCTCCTATTCATATTGAAGACTTGAATAAGGATGTCCAGAATGATGAATCCGAACATAAACACTATCATGAAGATTTCAAACCTAATAATGACCACCATGAAGTTCAAAGACCACCCTATCTAGAAAGACTAAACATAGATAAATCTCTTACTTAACTCAAGTTTTACTTCGTGGTGGAACTCAAGAATGTGTGTGTTAAACTAACGCTCTTCCAAACCATCAAAGATGTTCTTATCTATTCAAAAGTTGTATGTCAATTTTTTTTTTAAGGAAATCTGGTATAAAAATGAAGGACCCTCAAACCATCCAAGTTATGGGTAAAATAACAGACTTGATGATGGGAGGAGTTATCGTGGATAAATACTATGACCCTAGTAACCCAATAGTTAATGTGAATATTAAGGATACACTCATTAGAAACACATTAATCCATATTGGTACTACCATCAATGTTATGACACGTGATACCATGGAAACTTTGGAACAGATTGGTCTTAGGGAAACCCCAACTATACTCCAACTCGTTGGTAGATCAACTATGAAACTAGAGAGAATATTAGAATATGTATTGATATTCATAGATTCATGGGAATATCCCTATGAATTTATGATCCTATAAACCAAAGCCTCTCTCAGGGGTATCCTTTAATCTCAGGAAGGCCTTGGTTAGCCATGGATGATGCTTACATCAGTTGTAGATTAGGCAACACGACCAGTTCCCTTGAGACCTCTACAAAGAAATTAATCTTGTATCATCTCATCAAAACCAACATATATTTTTAAACACCGCTATAGCATGAAGGATAAGATAATGATGGAGAAGGAGAAGATCATCAAGTCCTCTTTATAGATCAATACCTAGCCATTAGAGAGAAAACAGAGGACGATGAAATCAACAATTTCATAGCTTCTTCTTCCTCACCCAAATCACACGGTTTTAAACATGTTATTCATCCATAAACATAGGATTATATTTCCTCAACAAGAATATCAACTTTAGAACATGAGTCTTCACCTGAAAAAGATCAAGGGTCCCACACAAAAACTATAGAAATCATCCCTAGGAAAACCTTGAAAATTAACCTGGGATTGAATGAACAAAAAAAACAATGACTAGTTAAAGTGATAAAAAATCATAGTGATGCCTTCACTTGGGACTACTCTAACATGAAGGAAATCCATCATGAATTATTCACACACCATATATACATTAAAGAATCATCTAGACCCATCTTCTAGTCCCAACTCTGGATGAATCTAGCTTTGAAGGACATAGTTAAGGAAGAGCTACAAAACATACCCACAACCAACTTCATCTATGAAATTTATGTCATCCAATGGGTCTCCCCCCTATTAATGGTACCAAAGAAGAATGATAAATGTAGAATTTGTGTGGATTATTGAGAACTCAACAAGGAAACACACAAGGTCCATTTCCCTCTTCCATTCATTAAATAGGTCCTCGATATGTTAGAAAGGAAGAAATACCTTTCTTTCCTGGATGAACTCAGTGGGTATAACCAAATTCAAATCGTTCCTGAGGATTAAGACAAAACAACGTTTACCTATCCATGGGGGAAATTTTCCTATCATGTTCTTCCATTCGGGTTATGTACTTCCCCTTCCACCTTTCAAAGAGATGTAATATTTATATTCTATGATTTAATTCATGATTGCGTGGAAATATATATAGATGACTTTACGACATACAACAATTAATTTGATGGGGCATTAGAAAACATAAAGAAAACATTGATAAGGTGTAATGAAATGAATGTTTCCCTCAACAATTAAAACTTTGAAATGATGTTAATTGATGGCATCGTATTAGGGTACTGCATGTAAGCTAAATGCATCCAAGTGGATTTGGAAAAAATCAAGGTAATATTAAAATTTCTGACTCCACATTCGCATAAATAGGTATGCAGTTTCTTAGTATATGATGGTTATTATCTTCACTTTATTGAAAATTTCTCACGAATCTCTCATCCATTATTTTCTTTGCTTAACAAAGATTCTAATTTTTTGTGGACAGAAACCTGCCAGCATGCACTTGAAGAAATGAAAACTAAGGTGTCTAAGGGTCCTATTTTAAGAGGTCCTAATATGACCATATTGAATAAAATAGGAAAAAATAATGTAGCAGTGTATGTCCTTTCAATACATACATCTAACAATAATGAGCCATGTGTAGAAGATTATTTTCATGATGAGTACCTATTTTCGGTTTCTACTAACTCTCCTTGGTTCACAGATATCACTAATTACTTGGTTGCAAGTAGAATTTCACATTATTTATCTCCAAAAGAGAAACGGAATATTATCAAACTAAGTTATAGGTTCGCATGGATCGAAGATTGTCTGTTCTACATCGAAGTAGATATCATCATTGAGAGATGTGTGTGAGAAGACAAGATCCATGAGATCTTGAAATATTTCCATGATGGTCTGTGTGGAGGAAAATTTGCAGAAAAAAGGACTGGGTACAAGTAATTTCATAAAGGGTAATATTGGCGCACTATCTTAGAATATTCCAAGGAATATGAAAAAAGTGTGGTAGTTGCGAGGGCATGGGAAGACTAGTGAAATCAGATGAAATGTCATTACAACTACAATTGTTATTGGAACCCTTTGATAAATGGGCCTTAGAGTTTGTAGGTTTGATCAATCCTCCTTCCCACCGTAGCTCCTACATCCTAGTATGTATATATTACATCAAAAAATGGATGGAAGCTAAGGCACTCTTGGCCATGACAAAATAATAAGTAGTAGTATTTCTTCATGAAGACATATTCACTAGATTTGGGATACTGTGAGAAATAAATATTGATGGGGGAACTCAATTAACTTTAGGGCTCATTAGATACTTGATAGATAAATAAAATATCAAACACAATGTTATCACACCATATCACTCGCGGAACAATGGATAGGTAGAAGGGACAAACAAAAGTCTTGAGGCCATCATCACCAAGACTCTCAGTCTACACCTAAAATGTTGGGTTGACAGACTACCTGAGCTCTATGGGCCAACCAAAAAACATGGAGGACTACCACTGGTTGCACCCCATATGAATTGGTGTATAGAAAAAGAGTATTGATGCCGATTGAAATAGATATCTAGACACTTAGAAAAAATGTACAACTTGGAATGGACTTAACTGAAGCTCAGAAACAAATAGTCCTCTAGATCAATGAACTAGAAAACTCCTCCAGGATGCCTTGCACCACACAGTAGTAATACAACATCAGAGAGCTCAGTGGCATGACAATTTCATTAAGAATAATAAATTCAAAGTTTGATATTGGTCCTTGTTATATGACTCTAGGTTCAAAGATTTCATAGGGAAGTTTCACACTTGATGGCTCGAGCCTTAAGAGATTGATACAATATATGAAAATGAAGCCATCAAAATTCACACTATTTGTGATGAGACAAATCCTTTGATGGTAAGATGACATGTGATTCAATTATATCATAAACCTTTATCCATGGAACCCTTATTGAAGAGAATCACTAGTGGATGGCTCGAAAATGATCCAAAGATTGTTAACAAGGAGGGAAGCCCTATTGAATGATTCATTATTCTTCAAAATAATAATAATAATAATAGTACACCCATGTATGAAAAACCTTAGGGGAATGACTAGGGGCATGTATTGTGAAAATCAAATTACACTGATGCATGGCATGCTAAAAGAAAATCAAAATAAGGGAACTTCACGGTTTCATGATGGTTATGTCAGGATCATTCCGATGAAGATTTTAATAAAAAATAAATTGTCCTAATAATTTTTTTTAGGATATGTAGGGGAGAAAAATGTTGTTTCCGCAACTTTGGAATGTTGTTGCTGCAATTGAAGTTGTTGAACTCGTTGCAACTCACGTTGTTGTAACTCATGCTATTATAAATACTATTGTTGCAATCGTTTTTTCGAAAATATTATTCCTACAACTCATGTTGTTTCCATTCATGCTACCACAACTTCCATTGCTACAAATCCTTTCTCCACAACTGTACATAGACACTAGAACTCCACTGCTAAACTACCAAAACCAATTTGGGAAAAGAAGACTCCTGCTGAGATACCATGCCAAGCCATAATCCTGACCCATGTGTTTCTTCTACTCTGGAGCCTTGTTGCAACTCTATCACTGCTGCAATTATGAAAATTTCCACTATTCTCATCGCTAGGACTCTCCAGTTTGCCACAACTCTATCATTGTTTTGAATCTCTACATCACTAAAAATACACACATCATTTATGTAACTCTGTGTTCTTTTGCAAATCAGGATGTTGCTGCAATTCTGGTTGTCATGGTTTATGATACTATAGGTCATGTCATTGCAACTTGCATTCATGCAACTCTAGTTCCTACTGTTAGAATATGAATGAATGTGCTCGTTTTAACATTGACAATATCACTATTGTCACCCAACCATAGGCGAAATCCACCCTCCGAGCACCTTAACCTTGACAAAGAATCACTCTGGAAACAAACCCTAGGCTAGATATCCAAATAAAGGGTAGTGCACCTTTCCCCAAGGATAGAGCACCAACAAGAACTGATCAGATAGTCCAAACCCTAATCGAGAGATAGTCCAAGCCAAACGTTATCTGCTAGCTACAACAGCTGCAATGGAAACTCTCCTCCAAACCTGTGCACAAAACTGGGCACTGCAGTGCGCACAAGTGTTTCTCTGCAATTCTGAGATTGTCTGGTAGAATGAAGACTCGCCGCCTATATTTATAGTAATTCTGGCTAACTGCCTGGGATAACTTCTCATTCTGGGTATCTGTTTGTTCAGTATATTTTATTTCTTCTGGTCGACTTCTTCTCTTGGAGGCTAATAACCTAATACAAGTTATCTTCTTGAGCTGACATTTCCTTTAGGGTTATTAGCCAACTCATTAGGGTTTCTTCTTGCTTCCTGGAATATTCTATTCTTGTCAGGTTTACACATGGAGGTAAATACCTCCTGTAGCTACCATAATATCAACACTCTATCCTAGCTAGGGAGGTATTACAAGTAATGGTCTTGAGCACAAACATACCATTCACCCGGTAGCATCAACATAGTTGTATAGAATATCTCATGACTAGATCATGAGCACCACCATCACCATCAGTGTCATCAGCTGCATCATCTCTCAGAACCATACTCTATCTGAGTAATCAGACATGATTCTCACTCCATAGAGTGACACAGGAGCCATTCTTCTAATCTAGAAGAATAAATGTTCTGAACCATTTTCTATCTGGGAAATCTCTGTTAATTGATCATCCATCTAGCTGATAATAATTTTCAACACTATTGATATTCTTCAAGGTAATCAGAGCAATATCATTCATTAGAACACAATTGTGTCTATCCATAGTAGTACACAAATACAATCTAGTGGTACACTGCCATACCAAGTAGCACACAGGTACTTGATCAAATAGTGGCACACATCCACCACAGTAGTATACATCTACTGTCTAGAGACATACAGTCTTCATAACAATCATCTGATATCAACCTGCACAGAAACAATGTTATGATATAAATTGAATTATATGGGCCATTCTTCTAGTCAAATCTGTGAGATCTGAAAGATCATCTTCCCTTAGAAAGTCAAACATCAATGATGAGCTATCTAGACTATTCTTCTCAAGCAAGGAAGAATAACTGTCCTGATTTTTTGAGCTTGGACCATTCCCCACCCTAGGCCATTCCTTCAACTCTAAACAAAGTGTAACCTAGAGAGAATGAGTCCGCCCTAAGGAATGTCTGTCCTTGATTGTTGAACCTGCACCATTCCCCACCCTGGGCCATTCCTCTGACACTAAACAAATTGCAACCTAGAGAGAATGAATTTTCCCTAAGGAATGATTGTCCAGAACATTTCCAAAGGAATGACTGTCCTACACCAACCTCCAAAACAAACCATTCCCCATGTTGACCACAATGGGAAATCACTGTCCGGAGAGGCGGGCCAATCTTGTTGAGTAACATTCAATAAGAGAGACTTCCCTAGACCACTTCCCATGTTAACCACAATGGGAAGTCCCTGTCTATGGTACATCAACAATCTAGACCATTTTTCGAACTGGAAAATGTCTGTCCGTCAGAAATCTCAATCCACTTTCCGAACTGGAAAAAATCTTCTCATCCTGGACAATTTTTTGAACTGAAAAATGATTGTCCATCAATCAATAATACATCAGTGCTCCCTCTCAACTTGGGATTCATCTCTTCATTTTTCAATAAGGAATTCATCTCCATGAGCTCCAGCTTGAGTACGCAAAGTCTTTCATCTTAGACATAAGCTTTAGCAAAATGTCTTCTTATCTGCTCATCTGTGGAGATATGTATTGGAGAAACACTTTCTCCTTTCTAGACTTCATCATGAATAATGTAATGCTTCCGTCTAGAACACTCATTTTATCTGAAGTCTTCATGTAGCTATGATCAATAAAGTATATCATTGTTGGAAAACTGGAACATATCCATGTGGCACTTCTTCTATCATCATGAGATCTGATCTTCTAAGTAATCATCTTGATACAATATCTCTGTTATATAAAATCTTCACCATGCTTCTGCTGTGCACTAGAGGTTCTCCACCAATTTATCTTCTTCCATATACATACAAGGGTCTCTTTTTGGTATGCTTCAAAGTCTTGAGGTTTCTCTTCATACGCTCTTTGTTCAATTGCTTTGGAGAATAGTCTTTTCTTTCATCTGATGTAGAAATCCAACCCATGGATATTGCAGATGATATAAAGACTCATGTAGAGGTATGTCTGGTTTATTGGAACAAGTAATCATCATAGTCTTCTCCCTTCATCTGGGAGAACCTCTAGTTCCAGATCTTGCAATGCTTGCATATATACACTGTTCTTCATCACAACTTGCAGTTCCTCTGTTTAATTGATTTTATTGAGTTCATATCAGGTTGGTAATATTGTGATTCTTAATACAGTGACTGGTTGTTCTTGTTTCTCTTTATTTCTTGGAATATTCATGTTCTTCCTGATGTTTTTCTTTATCTCTTAGGTCCATGGAGTTTCTTATAGATTCCATGCCCTAAAGATTCCACTTCTTCCTTTCATTATAGAATCATGGATGTGGATGGACAACTAGGGATACTTTAAGGATTCTCTTTGAAGAAGACTTCTTCTAAGGTTGAACTGAACAGGTACTATCTTTCATGGCTGCTACCATGGATATATACTTCATCATATTCAATGGATCATAGTATTAGCTCCCCCCCAATCCTTGCTTCATGTATGAGTGAATATAATCGACTCCCTCCATCTAATAGAGTCCATGCTTCCGTCTGCATCCTTATTGTCTTCTGCAATATATAATCATCTCCTTCCATCTAACAGAGTCCAATTTCCTCTTAATTGCTGACTTCTTTCTATCTTTGCTTCTTCTAAGTCTCTTCATGATTGATTCTGATTTTATCTTTCCTTGTATAATGATAACAATCCTTATCTTGTTGTTCTTCCATTTGTATAGTTCTTCTTGGAACACATTATTTTTTGAGATATAGATATACAAGATATGCATAGAGACGATGCAAACAAGATATGTACAAGAACTAAGAAGAGTGTTGTTACCTTCATAAGAAGAAGTCTCTTTCATCCTGCTTAGTCTTCTTTGTAGGTTCATTTTCTTTGGCAAATGATGCTTCATATTTCTCCTTCCTTTTCTTTAGCTCGAAATAATGACTTTTTTAGTGACCATACTTTCGAAAGTTGAAGCATTGTATTTCTGAAATATCTTTCTCCTGATTTGCCTTCCTCCTTGAACCAAGCTTGCTTTTGTTCATGAAATTATTGAATATTGTTGTGAAGGCTTGATCATCATACTCCTTTTGGGGTTTCTCTTTTGCACTGATCCTAGATTATTCTTGAGCACAACAAGTCCAAATTTCTTCAAATGTAGGATACTCCTTTCTTGTGTTCATGCTTGCGGAAAATGCATCCCATGTCTTGGGAAGACCATTGAGTACTATGTTTACCAATTCCTTCTCTGAAATGATCTCTTCAATAGCTTGTAGTTGATCTCTTAATTGGGAGATCCTCACAAAGTATGATGTTGTTCTATCATCATCATTCATCGTTATGTCACAAAGCTCATTCTTTAGACTCATTATTTGTCCAATGTTTCTGACTGAGAAGAGTTTTGTTAGATCATAGTACATCTTATTTGATGAGTCGAGATGGGAGATGTAGGGTATCAAGTGGTGTTTTATAGAGTCCACTATGATACTCATGGCATTGATGTCACCGTATTTGAACTTCTCCATAACTGCAACGTTCTGTGGTTCCTTCTCTTTTCCTTCTTCAAACTCTGGTTCCACGATCTTTCCTTTCACAATATACAACACTTTATTCTTGGGAACGATGAGGTCAATCCTTTTCTTCCATGCTCTGAAGTTAGAATCTTTGTCTAACTTGTTTTTTGACTTCATAGAGTAAGTCATGGCTTCTTTGACTTGGTCACCCCTAGATCTGACCAAAAAATCAAAATTGACATCTTGGCTTGCTGAGAGTACTAGGAGATGTGCTAGTCTAGGGCACATTGATCTATATAGAAATTAGGTCAATCCATTCACTTAAGGTTCTTCAACAAGAGGATTAGGTTTTCTACAACTGCACCTACTAGTAACCCTAGCGGTAGTCATATGGTGATTGCTTCTGCTAGAAACCCTAGCGGCAGTTCTTCAACGAGATTAATATCCTTGCAGCTATGTTTCCTTCCAGTGGTTAGACTGAATGAAGGAGGTGTGGGCCCATAAACTGTTAGAATATGAATGAATGTGCTCGTTTTCCCATTGAAAATATCACTATTGTCACCCAACCATAGGCTGAAGCCACCCTCTGAGCACCTTAACCTTGACAAAGAATCACTCCGGAAGAAAACCCTAGGCTAGATATCCAAACAAAGGGTAGCGCACCTTTCCCCAAGGATATTGCACCATCAAGAGTTGATCAGATAGTCCAAACCCTAACCAAGAGATAGTTCAAGCCAAACATGATTTGCTAGCTGCAACATCTGCAATGGAAACTCTCCTCCAAACCTACGTACAAAACTGGGCACTGCAGTGAACACAAGCGTTGCTCTGCAATTCTGAGACTGCCTACCAGAATGAAGACTGGCCTCCTATATTTATAGTAATTCTGGCTAACTGCCTAGGTCGATTTCTCATTCTGGGTATCTGTCTATTTAGTATATTTTATTTCTTCTGGCTGACTTCTTCTCTTAGAGGATAATAACCTAATACAAGTTATCTTCTTGAGCCGACATGTCTTCTAGGGTTATTAGCCAACTCATTAGAGTTTCTTCTTACTTCCCAGAATATTCTATTCTCGTCAGGTTTACACGTGGAGGTAAATACCTCCTGCAGCTACCATAATATCAACACTTGCAACCCTAGTTTATGAAACTCTCACTACTTATGCCACACTGACAACTTCTATAACTCTCAATGATTGACATGATAGCTCAATGAAGAAATGGGAAATCACGACAAGGAACAATAAGTTCAGAAGGTACATCTCTTGAATTATGTAATGAGTAATCAATGTATTGGCATAGTTGTGACCTAATGACAACACTAAAACTCCATCAAAACTCAAAATTACCTGAAACATAACACAATTACCCCTTCCCACTGCCATTATTGTTCATACTTTGAACTCACAAAACTTTGGAATGTTCATACCAAGTTGCATCCACAGTCACTCGAGTTCTGAGTAGGAAAATAGGAAGCTCATTGAACTGCAGATATCCCACATAGACCCTATTGCTACAAACATATAAAAACATTAGCGGAATTTTCCAGTAGGGAGGTTGGTTGGAATACCTAAATAGGATATGAGGTTATGACGATGATGTGGCACTAGAATTTTCAATCAATTTCATGGAAATACAGATAGAGGTAGAAGGGGTAGTAGTGCAGGTAACAAAGGATGTAATTGAAAAAGTGATTTGGCTTTCCTAGATGAGCGAACGATGGTACTTCCATCGGAGGCCCAAGCCCAAAATTCTCGAATATTTTCTCGAACTAGGGGAAGCTTTGGTTAAGAAGGGAACAAGGTTTGACTTGACTTCCTTTTCGAGCCCATGGGAAGTTGTTTCCATTGTCATGCAATAATAAATTACCTATGAGGGACACTTTGGGTCCATCTACCTACAACACATCCATATATTGGACCACCTATGACATGACAGGTTGGCCAACTTGTCACTTTTCCTTTGCAAGACGCTGCAAAACATGGTGAAGAAGGCATAGAAGGTCGCCCTCCCTTGAAAATCCATCTCACACCATGTGATAATCTAACTGTTGGTAAAACATGTGCTACAAAGAGAGGGTAGGACATGGAACGAGGTGGAAGCTGAAAAAAGTTGTAACTCTTGGAATTGCAGCCAATGAGAAAGAAACCCTCGAGGGTTATGCCAAAATTCCTCCACAAGATGAAGTTGACCATAACAATGGAATAGAATTCATAGGAAGTAAACATGTCACCAAAATACTACCAATAAAAATAAAGAGGGAAGCATATCTAATGACTAGGAAGAAGAAAAGGGCAAGAGGCAGTGCCTTCACCTGGAAAAGGAAAACCCTTACTGTTACAAAGAACCAGTAGGGGATGAAAAAGTTGAAGAGACAATTGAGGCACAAGAAATGATGGGGTGTCGATAACAGTTTTATGGGATTAGACCTGATCATGAAATAGGGGTAGCCAACCTTGTTGTTACATGAGAAATTGAAATGCAAACCCTAGGAGAGATCATTGTTGCAATTTTGGAGGCCTACACTATTGATGAAGACATTTCAACTATAGAAGAAAATGAATCCACTGATGCAACATATCCAACCAAAATCAAACAATATAATTGAGTAAGTACCCTTTTTCTTGTGCCCTTGTATTTAGTACTTTTAAGAATGCAGTGGGTCCTTTAGAAAAAGAACAAGAGGCTTCAAACTTCTCTGAACTTGTTAAAGGATGAGCTTAGGAAAGGGAGGAAGTTGGATGGGATAGACCATCCTTCCCAAGAAGAAGAACCCATTGACAATATTCATACTACTGCTGATTATTTGGGTTGGTTTTCATTGATGTCAACCCTTGAAGGAAGTCCAGTAGAAAATTTCGGTATCACAAAGGTTTGGGTAATGTACCCAAGTTTTTTTTGTGTATAATGGTATGTATTTTAATATATTTGAAGGTAATACTATTCTATATGGATAGTACATGTCATTCCATTTCTGGTGGTATGTGGAACGTCACATAACTCCTCACGGTTAGAGAGTTATGGCCATGTGAAGTTGGATAACCCTCATGAGTCATCTACAAGCCCCAAAAGGTCAAAGTAGTCAAAGTGGTTGTAAAGAAGAAATTATTTAAATAATAAAGTGAAGTGATGAGTGTACTATAGTCAATGTGCATACAAAATAAATTGTTTAAATAGTAAATTTAATGGATAAATTACTAAGTGGACAAGTGGTTAGAAGTGTGTTTGCCCTAAAATAAGGAAAGTGGTTTAAGATGGTTAGAAGGTAAAAAATAAAGTGAAGTGATGAGTGTACTATTAGTCAAAGTGGATATAAAATAAATTATTTAAATAATAAATTTAATGGATAAATCACTAAGTGGACAAGTGGTTAGAAGTGGGTTAGCCCTAAAATAAGAAAAGTGGTTTAAGATGGTTAGAAGGTCACCCCTTGAGGAAGCTACATAAAAGTATAAATAAGAGGAATGTTCTCTCATTAAATTACACTTGGGAATATTGAATATCTGACACAGACCTATCGGCCCTCGGGCCGAGATCCACTCACAGGATCGTTCTTTAACCCCTTTGAGTTGGATCGGCTCTTTCGGATTCCCTACTGGAATGTCCTTTCAAATCGATCCACAGGTCCTTTGGGAAGCTCCCCTGTGCGAACAACACTAGGCACAAGATCCTTTCTCCCCAAGCGACTACAGTGCTATGACCAAGGGCCTAACCCAAGTTTCTTTTCACAACTCACAATCTCGCGATTTTGTGAGTCGAGGCTCTTGACTCTTCCTTTTTAAATCCCGCGATACTCGAAATGTCGATACAGGTATGACTCCTCCTCTGTTAGCACCTTCCTCACACGACCATCAGCTAGGCTAAGCGCTAGCACTTCTCTCTACTCGCCACTTTGTGAGTTTGAATGTCCAACCTTGGCACCTTCCTTTCCCAAACCCCTGAGAGGTGATGTTGACTTTTCTCCTCTCGTTCTCACTACTCGCGACTTCGCGATTCGAAGGGTCGATATCACGTACTCTTATCTCGTGAATCCTCGAGACGCGAGAATTCAACAGAGTGTTGACTCCTTCCACTAGGTGACGTGTGTCCACCTGTCTATTTCACGGGCCCACCTTGTGGTTCTGCCACGTGTTTCCTCTGTGCCTCGGCTCTCGGCACTTCACGACTTATGCAGTTGAGACGAGGTCCTTACAACCTATGAACTACCGAATACATGAAATGCGCGATGAGGCTCTAATCCAATGGTCCTCCCTTGACTCGAATCCGATGGTTGTCTTTGCTCCTCGTGACTTCGCTACTCGCAACTTGGAGCACCCAATCTTTGGGCTTTCACCTTGCGAACCTCCGAGTTCGCGAGATCCCTTGATCTCTGCCACCTGTCCTCCTCCAATGGACGACTGTGATTCTCTCATGACTTCCCCACTGACAAAGTTGAAGGACTTCCCTTTCTGACCTCCGATGTTCGAATCCCCGATACGGGTGATCTGGCGACATGTGTCCTCCTTATAACAGACGGCTCAAATTCTTTCGCTATTTCGTGACTTCGCACCTCGCGACCTCGCGAATATTGATACAAGGGTTTCAATTATCCAACTCACGAAACCGTGAAATGAGATTACGCGAGTGATCCAACGACCCCTATTGGCTCAGATCCTATGACCCGATTTCTGCTGAGCTTGCACTTAGAAAAACACTCACTGTAACCTTCTTTCTCTTCTGCAAGATCTGACAGTTCTCAAAACTTCGTGAATTCTCCATGGAGAATTCCGACCATCCAATTCCTCCTTAACACTCCTGCGAAATGAACAAGTACGCCTTCACAAAACTTGTCCACCAGCAAAACAATGTCACTGCGCCTTCTTCTAATACTTCAAGGAACTGGTCCTTTTTGAGCGTCTCTTCGACAACTTCGAAGAATCTATCCCTCCTGATCTTTCTCCACAACTCGAGTCTTCAAGAAGACTCTTACATGCACTCCTTGTGGTAATTCTTCAAATAATCCCAAGTATTTGAACCTCTTCGACTCTGCGCACTCCCTGTGACAACAGTCTTTCAACAATTTCACTCAGGTTGTAACTCTGAGACTTCACTCGACCTGTGCACTCCTTGCACGAATCCTGTTCTTAACTTGCACTTCTGCAAGAATGAGAACAATGTTATCCCTCCTGAGCTTGCAGAGACGAACTCCGACTTCTGTCAATGCACGCCTTGCGGAAAATTTCACTGCACTCTTTGCAGGAAAACTCTTGCTCAGACAGAGAAACAATTGAAACTCATTCCCTTACTCTCCCTCTCTTCAGATTTCAAACATTAAATATGAAATCATACATTCTTGCATCAAAGCAAATGCATAATAGAGAGTAAACAAGCATATATCAATCAACAAGTATAAACACAGAAAGCAACTGAACACCATGAGTCTAAACTAAAGATCTTTGTATTAATCCAGAACTTTTGTACATGGGTTTTTTACTCTACACAACTCTCCTATCCGCCCTCGGGCCGAGATCCACTCACAGGATCGTTCTTTAACCCCTTTGAGCTGGATTGACTCTTTCGGATTCCCTATTGGAATGTCCTTTCAAATCGATCCACAGGTCCTTTGGGAAGCTCCCCTATGCGAACAACACTAGGCACGAGCTCCTTTCTCCCCAAGCTACTACAGTGCTATGACCAAGGGCCTAACCCAAGTTTCTTTTCACAACTCACAATCTCATGAGTTCGTGAGTCGAGGCTCTCGACTCTTCCTTTCTAAATCCTGCGATACCCAAAATCTCGATACGGGTATGACTCCTCTTCTGTTATCACCTTCCTCATGTGACCATCATCTAGGCTAAGCACTATCACTTCTCTCTACTTACCACTTCGCGAGTTTGAATGTCCAACCTTGGCACCTTTCTTTCCTGAACCCCCGAGAGGCGATGTTGACTTTTCTCCTCTCGTTCTCACTACTCACGACTTCGTGAGTTGAAGGGCCGATCTCACGTACTCTTATATCGTGAATCCTCGAGACACGAGAAGTCAACATAGTGTTGACTCCTTCCACTAGGTGACGTGTGTCTACCTATCTATTTCACAAGCCCACCTTGTGGTTCTGCCATGTGTTTCCTCTGTGCCTTGGGTCTCGGCACTTCACGGCTTCTGCAGTTGAGATGAGGTCCTTCCAACCTCTGAACTTCTGAATACGCGAAATGCACGATGAGGATCTAATCCAATGGTCCTCCCTTGACTCGGATCCGATGGGTGTCTTTTCTCCTCGTGACTTCGCTACTCACAACTTGGAGCACCCAATCTTTGGGATTTTACCTTGCGAACCTCCGAGTTCACGAGATCCCTTGAACTCTGCCACCTATCCTCCTCTGATGGATGACTGCGATTCTCTCGTGACTTCGCCACTCACAAAGTTGAAGGACTTCCCTTTCTAACCTCCGATGTCCGAATCCTTGATACAGGTGATCTCGCGACATGTGTCCTCCTTCTAACGGACGACTCAAATTCATTCTCTATTTAGAAACTTTGCACCTCGCGACCTCGCGAATCTTGATACAAGGGTTTCAATTCTCCAACTCACGAAACCCCGAAATGAGATTAAACGAGTGATCCAACGACCCCTGTTGGCTCAGATCCTACAACCCGATTTCTCCTGAGCTTGCACTTAGAAAAACACTCACCGTAACCTTCTTGCTCTTCTGCAAGATTTGACGGTTCTCGAAACTTTGTGAATTCTCCACGGAGAATTTCAACCGTCCAATTCCTCCTTAACACTCTTGTGAAATGAACAAGTATGCCTTCATGAAACTTGTCCACCAACAAAACAATGTCACTGCGCCTCCTTCTAATACTTCAAGGCACTCGTCCTTTTTGAGCATATCTTCGACAACTTCGAAGAAGATATCCCTCTTGAGCTTTCTCCACAACTCGAGTCTTCAATAAGCCTCCTACACGCACTCCTTGTGGCAATTCTTCAAATACTCCCAAGTATTCGAACCTCTTCGACTCTACGCACTCCCTGCGACAACAGTCTTTCAACAATTTCATTTAGGTTGTAACTCTAAGACTTCACTCGGCCTGTGCACTCCTTGCACGGCTCCTGTGCTTAACTTTCACTTCTGTAAGAATGAGAACAATGTTATCCCTCCTGATCTTGTAGAGACGAACTCTGACTTCTGTCAATGCACGCCTTGCAGAAAATTTCACAGCACTCTTTGCAGGAAAACTCTTACTCATACAGAGAAACAATTGAAACACATTTCCTTACTCTCCCTCTCTTCAGATTTTAGACATTAAATATGAAATCATACATTCTTGCATCAAAGAAAATGCATAACAAAGAGTAAACAAGCATATATCAATCAACATGTATAAACACAGAAAGCAACTGAACACCATGAATCTGAACTAAAGATCTTTGTATTAATCCAGAACTTCTGTACATGGGTTTTTTACTCTACACAACTCTCTGATTCTTCTTCTCTCTATTGATTGATTATGCTGCTAATGTTACAATGATACAAGTGAGGGTGTCTATATCCATTTTCCCTCTGGCTCCTAAAACTGTCTAATCTACGAATTCAAAGCTACCTACTTACATTTACTAGCATAAATGCCTCTTAGTCCTTTAGATGAGAGCGGGACGCTCAAGGTATGATTACAATCTGCAAGTATTCTCTTTCTTAATTTTTCCATTTACGTTTGGCGTATCGAACTTCAAAAAATTTCAAACAATTCATCATGTGCCAAAATGTGTTGGTGTTTGTCCCACGCTCGCTTGATGTTGGCGATGCTCCTGCATCATACTCCCTCGCTTGAAAATTTTCATGGGCTCTTGTCCATGATCTCTCGCACAGTCTGTCCATGGTTCTAGATCTCTGCTTCATTCTCCCAGCTGGCATCTTCAACTCGATGTCCCTTACAGTTGACCAAGTATTCAAAATATTCCCTTCTTTTGGTCCTTTTGCTAACTCTTTTGTCCAATATGCTTTCCATCTGTGGCTTCTCTGCAATTGGCATCTGTTTAGTCCACTAAACCTCTGGTTGTTCACTACCTGCTTCTGCTTCCTCATCTTTGTAAGGGTACAAATCTGAGATGTTAAATATCGGAGAAATTCTGATCCCATCAGGTAATTCAATCTCATAAGAATTTTCCCCAAATTTCTTCAAGACCTTACATGGTTCGATCTTCTTCATCTTCAGTTTGTTATATGTTCCCTTCAGGAACCTTTCCTTTCTCAGATGTGCCAAAATCAAATCACCAGCCTCAAATTGAAGTTGTCTCCTGTGTCGATCTTCTCTGCGCTTATACTCTTGGCTCGAGTTCTGCAATCGCTCCTTCACCTGGCTGTGAAGATCCTTCATTGCTTCTACGAAATCCTCTGCACTAGAACTCCTAGTTACAGTTGGTTCTGAATATCTCAATTCTAAAACTCCTCTTGGTTGCATCCCATAAACAATTTGGAATGGACTCTACCCTGTGCTTCTATTTAGTGAGTCGTTATATGAAAATTCTGCCTGTGGCAGAATATTGTCCCACTGACTGTGGTGTTCTATCACTAAGCTCCTCAACAAGTCTCCCAAACTTCTGTTCACAACTTCTATCTGTCCATCTGTCTGAGGATGATAAGATGAACTGAACGACAAGTTTGTTCCTAGATTTTTCCATAAGGTTCTCCAGAAGTGTCCCATTAACTTGGTGTCTCGATCCGAAACTATGCTCCTTGGAATGAATTTTGCCTTCATTTTTGCAATCATCCTATCCCAACTCTTGATTTTTTGCTTTCTCTTGTAGCATCTGTCAGCTTGTAGTTCATCGCATCACAAGGTTGCATGTCCTTTTAATCTTGTGACAACATGTCTGACCTTTTTGTCTTCCTCGACATATTCATAGTCAAAATATGTGTCTAGAGCTCTAATCCAGTCTAGAAGCTTTTCAACATCCAGGTTTCCCTCATATACTGGAATATCCATTTTTTCCTTAGAACCCATTCTTGCAGCAACCCTAATCAGGCGTTCATTTGCTGCATCTTCTTCTATAAATTTTTCTCTTTCATGTCCAGCTTCATCTTCACTTTCAGATTCACTGACATCCCCAACATCGGCTGTGCGCCTCTGTGCTGTCTCCATGTCCTCAAGTCTGGTGCATATGTCACAGATCTCTCTTTCCATGGCTAGATTTGGCACCTATATGCAGAACAGAAATGAAATGCTAGAAATGACAGAATAACAGTAAAATATCCAGCATAATCTTCACAATACATAGAAATGATATACGAAATAGCAGCAGAAATAACACTTGATTCAGATAGCAATGTTCACAGGCCTCTTCGAGGGGGCAACCTCCAGTCGAGAAGCACTCTGTTACAATAATCTCCAAGCTAGGGTTCCCATACCCTCGAATCTTATTTATACTAAATATGTCTATTAAGAGAAGTATCTAGAGGAATATCCTTCTAGAAGCGGAAGCTTCTATTAGGGCTTCTTACATCCGCCTTATTCTATTTTATTGAAAGGTATTATTAATATTGACCTTTATTACATCCGAATACATTGATCTACCTATGTGC
>JZKD02S0599724.1:465337-477398 GCA_000966675.3 Picea glauca | reverse complement strand
CGGGTTAGGACCTTAACAACCTACCCCTTCCTCTTGGCATTTCCCTCTCCTCTGGTGGATCAGGTGTTTGTCTATCTCTTCTTCTCGGCGACATGGCTGAGATTTCTTTCTCGCTCTCCTTATTTGAAGTATACAAAAAGATTCAAGCTCTGATACCACTACTGACGTAGACCTATCGACCCTCGGGCCGAGATCCGCTCATAGGATCATTCTTTAACCCCTTCGAGTCGGATCGACTCTTTTGGATTCCCTGCTAGAATCACCTTTCAAATCGATCCACAGGTCCTTCGGGAAGCTTCCCTATGCGAATAGCACTAGGCACGAGCTCCTTTATCCCCAAGTGACCATAGTGCTATGACCAAGGGCCTAACCTAAGGTCCTTTTCACAACTCTCAATCTCACGAGTTCATGAGTCGAGGCTCCCGACTCTTCCTTTTTAAATCTCGCGATACCCTAAATGCCTATATGGGTATGAATCCTCCTCTATTATCACCTTCCTCACATGAGCACCAGCTAGGCTAAGCACTAGCACTTCTCTCTACTCGCCACTTCACGAGTTTGAATGTCCAACCTTAGCACCTTTCTTTCCCAAACCCCCGAGAGACGATGTTGAGTTTTCTCCTCTCATTCTCACTACTCACGACTTCACGAGTCGAAGAGTCGAGCTCACATACTCTTATCTCGTGAATCCCCTAGATGTGAGAAGTCAACGGAGTGTTGACTCCTTCCACTAGGTGACGTGTGTCCACCTGTCTATTTCATGAGCCCACCTTGTGGTTCTACCACATGTTTCCTCCATGCCTCGAATCAAAGGCACTTCATGGCTTCTGCAGTTGAGACGAGGTCCTTCCAACCTTCGAACTTCCGAATACGTGAAATGTGTGATGAGGCTCTGATCCGATGGTCCTCCCTTGACCAGGATCCAATGGTTGTCTTTTCTCCTCATGACTTTTCTACTCACGACTTGGAGCACCCAATCTTTCGAATTTCACCTTGCAAACCTCCGAGTTTACGAGATCCCTTGATCTCTGCCACCTGTCCTCCTCTGATGGATGGTTGTGATTCTCTCTTGACTTCGCCACTCACGAAGTTGAAGGAATTCCCTTTCCGACCTCCGATTTCTGAATCCCCGATACGGGTGATCTCGTGACATGTGTCCTCCTTCTAATGGATGGATCATATTCTTTCGCTATTTCGTGACTTTTCACCTCACGACCTCGTGAATCTTGATACAAGGGTTTCAATTCTCCAACTCACAAAACCCTGAAATGAGATTACGTGAGTGATCCAATGGCCCCTGTTGGCTCAGATCCTATGACCCGATTTCTCTTGAGCTTGCACTTAGAAAAACACTCACCGTAACCTTCTTGCTCTTCTGCAAGATATGATGGTTCTCAAAACTTCGTGAATTCTCCATGGAGAATTCTGAACATCCAAT
This sequence comes from Picea glauca, assembly GCA_000966675.3. Taxonomy (NCBI): domain Eukaryota; kingdom Viridiplantae; phylum Streptophyta; class Pinopsida; order Pinales; family Pinaceae; genus Picea; species Picea glauca. The sequence goes on along the minus strand of JZKD02S0599724.1, from coordinate 475,960 downwards.
TCCTCTTTAACACTCCTACAAAATGAACAAGTACGCCTTCACGATACTTGTCCACCAACAAAACAATGTCGTTGTGCCTCCTTCTAATACTTCAAGGCACTGGTCCTTTTTGAGCGTCTCTTCGACAACTTCGAAGAATCTATTCCTCCTAAGATTTCTCGACAACTCGAGTCTTCAAGAAGACTCCTGCATGCACTCCTTGCAAAAATTATTCAAATACTCCCAAGTATTTGAACCTCTTCGACTCTACACACTCCCTGCAACAGCAGTCTTTCAACAATTTCACTCAGGTTGTAACTCTGAGACTTCACTCGGCCTGTGCACTCTTTGCATGGATCTTGTGCTTAACTTGCACTTCTGTGAGAATGAGAACAATGTTATCCCTCCTGAGCTTGTAGAGACGAACTCTGACTTCTGTCAACACACGCCTTGCGGACAATTTCACTGCACTCCTTGCAGGAAAACTCTTGCTCAGATAGAGAAAAAATTGAAACTCATTTCCTTACTCTCCCTCTCTTCAGATTTCAGACATTAAATATGAAATCATACATTCTTGCATCAAAGAAAATGCATAATAGAGAGTAGACAATAATATATCAATCAACATGTACAAACACAGAAAGAAATTGAACACCATGAGTCTGAACTAAAGATCTTTGTATTAATCCAGAACTTCTGTACATGGGTTTTTTACTCTACACAACTCTCTTCTTCTTCTTCTCTCTATGCTCTCTTGATTGATTATGCTGCTAATGTTACAATGATACAAGTGAGGGTGTCTATATCCGTTTTCCCTTCGGCTCCTAAAACTGTCTAATCTAAGAATTCAAAGCTACCTACTTACATTTACTAGCATAAATGCCTCTTAGTCCTTCAGACAAGAGCAATACACTCAAGGTCTGATTACAATATACAAGTACGCTCTTTCTTAATTGTTCCATTTACATTTTGCGTATCGAACTTCAAAACATTTCAAACAATTCATCATGTGCCAAAATGCGTTGGTGTTTGTCCCACGCTCACTTGATGTTGGCGATGCTCCTGCATCAATATCTACAAGTGATTGAGGTAACCAAAGGATATCTAAGGATAATTTTAGAGGGAACGTGAAGTAAAGAAGGCCAAAATTCAAGGGAGGATAAATTCTTTTGATGATGCTTTCTAAGGTATGTTATTTATAGGTCATCTCACCATTTTCACAATAACTTTTTTTCTAGAATGATTCATACCGCGAAATCTGGAGGAAATTGAGGAAACATATCCAAGTAGCTATGATAAAAATTTCATCTTGTGGGTCATTGTAGTTTTGGATTTACACTCTGTGGAAAATAGGGTCCGTGGCTAGTCCTGACACTAGTCTAAAACAAGTGTTTCATGTAACAACATCATAACTTCTTCATAACCGATCCAAATTCAGTAAGAAAAAATGTATTGGTTAGAGTACAATTTTTAGTATTTTGTTTACCATTTTCAGATCCATACAACAAATATTTAGTGCGGGGAATTCTCTACAAGTTCTCTTTGTAGAATAATTCATAATTCAACAAGGTATGCCATTTTTACTATAACTCCTTTTATTATATGTTCCAAGTACTAAAACCTAGAGGAATTTCATAAAAGACACTGAAAAAAATTGTGTATTTTTTTCAGATCTTTATTCATTACAACTACATAGTTATGATTATTTCAAGTTAGGGTTGTTGAATAATTCAAAATTAGTCATGTGAGACTAAAGTAAAGTTTGATGAAAATGTTAGTCTCTTGTTGTTATAGTTAAGGAAGGTTTGCAGGTATGTAATCATATACACCAGGTCTATTACAGAGTTACAAATCAGATTTGGATGATGAAATTGATAATGAATTTTGGTTGAGGTACATGTTGGCTACATGGTTGAGACAAGTAGTTGATGAGTTGGCACATACCTGAGTTGTATAGTTGATGATGTTGGTACATCTTGATGAGTCATAGTTTATGTGTATTTTATGCATGATTGCTACATATTTGGTGCATGGTTGATGCACTCGTTGATGGTACAGGTTGAGGTACAAGTTAGTGCATGGTTGATGCACTTTTTTATGGTACAGGTTGATTACACATTCTTTGGTACATGTTGTTACAGGTTTTTTGGTGCATGTTGATTGGTACAAGTTTACACCAGTATATCTCACATTGATAGTGTGAAAATGGTTCCATCATTCTACTTATATTTTAGGGAGGCTGGACAGGGCAAGGACAAGTGTTTGTAGCCACCTTCCAGTTGTAGCCGGAGAACATAGGGGGTTGTAGCCTCCTTCAGGTTGGAGCCAAATAATTGGGGAGTTGGAGCTTCCCTCAGGTTGTAGCCTGAGAAACTAGGCGGTTGAAGACTCCTTCCTTTTGCAGCTAGAAAACAAAGGAAGTTGGTGCTTCCAATGAATGTAATTCTTAAAGACATATAAGGAAAAGAATTCTGTGGTTTTCTCTCTCTTTGGGTTTCCACGTAAAAACATTGGTGTACTGTGTATGTGTATAATTGTTCATTTGTTCATTGTTTATTTACTCTAAAAATATTGGATGATAATTCTACATTGATAGAACACTTTCATTTTATGGTTAAAAAGAATTACATTTCTCTATTATTAATTTAGCCCCCTCTCATTAATCCAACAATTGGAATCAGAGAAGGTTTCTTTAGGAAATAGTTTAACCACTGGAAGGATATCATGGATTATTCTGAGAATGGAGTTCCACTATTCAATGGTCAGAATGGTTTAAAGTATGAGATGTGGAGTGGAAGGATGAAAGCATTTTTACAGGTACAGGAGTATTTTATTTGGATATCAGTCTTTACAAGATACGAAGGTTCAAAAAGGGAAAAGACTACAACCAATAAGGAATTGAAGAAGTATAACAAAAATAGCAATGGATTTCGTCTGGGAAGGATTACCTAATCCGTTTAGAGAAAAGGTTGATAAATGTTCATCAACCAAAGAACTTTGGGATAAGTTACATGATATATATTCTTCACCCATCGCATATTCAAAAAATGCCAAAGAAGATGGAGGTACATATCAAGAAGAAATATGTTCACCATGTCAAACAGATTCAGAAGATGAAGAGTACATTATCAATAGAGGTATGTTTTTTTTCTTAAATTGTGAAAAACACATACATATTGAAATAGAATGCCATTAGATAGAAAAACTAATTGAAAAGGAAGACAATTATGAAGAAGAATTGATCAGTGCTTTATATGAACTAAGAAAAGAAAGAAAAGAAAACAAGTCACTCAAGAAGGAATTGATGAAACAAAAGGAAAGTGCTCACATTTTTGAGGAAGCCCAACATGTCATCAAGAACTTAAGAACTCAGCTACAAGAAGCCAGAAAGATGGAAGAAAATATTAAAGATCAAAAACTGTATTTGGAAGTCAACATAGCAGCACAAAAGGAAGAAACAAAAATGAGATATAAGATAGTGACATATCATATAAAGGAAAGAACTAATGATCTAAACTAGCTTGAGTTAGAGTTTGGTCAAGAAGAGAAAGTACTTGAAGAAGAAATAATCATATTAAAAATTTAGCTTGAAGAAGCGAAAAGAACAAAAGAAGTCATGAAGTCTCAGATATTAAATAAAGAAGAAGAGGTTGAGAAGATTGAAGAAGAAGTTGTCACATTGAGAAGTAAAATTGTCAAGCTCAAAAATAATGTTGAAGAGATAGAAACATACACATCAATTATATAGAATGAAGAGAAGCACTCTAGGTTGCTAGAAAATAAGAATGAAGAAAACAAAAATTTTTATGTAGAAGTACTCAAAGGAAGGAATCACGGTCAACTAGAATCTAAGAAACATATTGAAGATACATCTTCAAGAAGACCATCCATGTTCAAGCCAAAAATAAGCTTCAATCATGATCATGATCAGTCAAGGAAAAAATTCAGAAGGACTACACCACAAAGAAGATCATTCACTTCCAGGTATGAAAATTTATTTGATCGTCATTGTTTTTATTGTACTAATTTTGGACATAAGGTTGCAGATTGCAGGGATTATAAAAGAAATGTTCAAGGAATAAGTGCCTATGTGGCCCCATGTAACATTGAATGTTACAAATGTCATAGCTATGGACACATAGCTAGTGATTGTAGAATCATGATCGATACTTCCATGAAAGAGAAGACTGATATCAAATATAAGAAAGTATGGATAAGAAAACATGAAGAACATGTGAACAAAGACCAAGTCCCAAAGATCACAATATTGGAAATAAAATGAGATGAAAAAATTCTACAGAGAAAAAGAAAGATGTCAGATACAAAAAGGTTTGGAAAATAACTAAAAGAAAAGAAGGACAAGAAAATAAGGAACAAGTTCAAGAGATTGTACTTTCAGGCATTGTAGTGAAAGATGAATCCAAAAAAAGAAAGAAAGAAGTTAGAGCTGAGAGAGATGATGAATCTACCAATGAAGATGATGATGAATACACATCAGAGAAGGAATTGTTCTGAGCCATCCAACTTAGAGACTCCTAGGTAATATGAATATTATATAGGGGGAGTATATTTGATAGTTTTGATAAACCAAAGAACCATCCTTTGAGTATCTTTCAAAGTTTGAGTAGATAGATCCATAGTAGTGAGCCAACAAAATTATAGTTTGATAGATTAATCAGTTGTATTAGTGAAGACTTCATGATATGATAGTGATAAATGGGTCAAAATTATGGACATTTGTACAGTAGATTCTTGGATAGTATGGATAGAGATGGATTCGTAAAAACACTTAGCAGGTTTGGATAGATTTATGGTAGTGGATGAGAGCATGGATTCATATATTGGTTTAAAGAGTGGTTCAGAGACAAAGAAAGCATTTATAGAAATTCCCTAGATCACGAAACCAACCAACACTTTATGCAAGCATTGACAACAAGGAAAGAAAACAAAGACCAAGTTCAAATAAAAGGAATATTCAACACCATGACCACTAGAAATTGTGCATACTGATCTAGTTGGACCAACTACAAGAAAGGATTTAAAAGGAATAAGTTAGAATTTTTTGAAAACTTCAAGGTCGACAAGGAAATGGTTGAAAATGAAATGGATTCAAAAATCAAATGTTTGAGATATGATAATGGAGGAGAGTTCACTTCAAAATAATTTATGGACTACTAAAACATGCATGGAATAAAGAACACGACATTACAGGAAATGGCTCGAACAATAGAAGTGAACTCCTTATTCCATGCATGTTTCAGTAGTTCATAAATTATTCCAATAGAATGGCTCGAACAATATAAGTGAACTCCTTATTCCATGGACAGGTTACAAGGAACAAAGCTAGATTGGTATGTAAAGGATACACACAGGTTGAAGGAATTGAATTTGAAGAGACATTTGCCCCATTTTCCAGAATGTAAGAAATTTGATTGATTTTAGCTTATTCATGCTCCAAGAATATTAAAGTGTATCAGATGGACGTGAAATCAATTTTTATGAATGGGGAAATTGAAGGAGAAGTCTACATCGAACAACCAGAAGGATTTCATTTGTAAGAGAACATAAATTATGTGTGTAAATTGAAGAATGACTTGTATGGTATAAAAAAAATCCTTGAACATAGTACTGTAGATTACTTAAATATCTACAACATGTAGGTTTCAAAAAAGGAAGTGTAGACAACAACCTCTACATCAAAGTAACTCAAGATAGCATTTTATTAATTGAAGTTTATGTTGATGATATTATTTTTGGAAGTAATGATGACATGTTAAGCCATAAATTTGGAAAGGATATGCAGAATGAATTTGAAATGTTATTACTTGGAGAAATATCCTTCTTCCTGGGTCTTTAGATGTGTCAAAGCAACCAAGGAATTTTTATTTCTCAAACTAAGTTTATCAGAGAAATGGTAAAGAGGTTCAAAATGGAAGATTGCAAACCATTTACCACTCCTATGCAAACCAATTGCAAGTTGATAAAATATGATGATTCAAAGTCTATAGACCAGAGGAAATACATGTCAATGATTAGTAGTTTACTATATGTGACAACATCCAAACCAGATGTAATGCAACCAATTGGACATGTGGCACGATTTCAAGCAACACCAAAGGAATTACATGTATTAACAGTGAAGAGGATTTTCAGATATCTCAAAGGAGCATAAGATTTTGTATTATGGTATCCAAAAGGAAAGGATATATCACTTATTTCCTACACAGATGCAGATTGGGCAGGTTGCATTTATGACCGAGGAAGCACCAGTGGAGCAACATTCTACTTGGGTGAGTGTTTATTATCATGGCTAAGCAAGAAAAAATCATTGATATCTTTATCTAGAGCCGAAGAAGAGTATATTATAGTAGCAGGATGATGTACAAAGGTTCTATGGATGAAATAAAATATGACGGATATATAGGTTGAGTATGATGAGCCCATTCCAATCTATTGTGATAATACAAGCGCCATCAATATTTCAAAGAACCCGGTGATGCACTCCAAGATGAAGCACATTCCAATCAAGTATCATTTTCTATAGGAACATGTTGCAGAGAAGAACATCAAAGTTGAATATGTGGGCACAAAATAACAAGTGGCAGACATCTTTACAAAACCGCTTCCATGGGAAGCCTTTGAGTATATTCGCTAGAGAATCCGAGTAATTTCTACTCCAAAATGAATTCTTTTGAATGATTATCTTATATGTCTTAGATTTACATGAGGAAGCACCATAAATAGGACAATTTAGGTTGGGAGATCAGTGTCAGGAAGATTTCAGTCAGGGGGAGAATCCTCGCATGGAAAGATACCTTTTCCATTGATGACAAAGGGGGAGATATTTATCATATGCAAACGTAAATGTTTCGAGAAAGAGCATATATGCATGGTTCCAGGGGAGTGATGGTCACATGGGGAGAATGAGTTATATGAATTTAGTATTTCATTAGAGTGTTTCTATCAATGCTAAAGGGGTATATTTTTTATTATTTGGATTGGTTTTCATTGATGTCAACCCTTGAAGAAAGTCTGGTAGCGAATTCTAGTAGCACAAAGGTTTGGGTAATGGACCCAAGTTTGTTTGATGTATAATGGTATGATTTTTAATATATTTGAAGGTAAGACTATTATAGATGGATATTACATGTCATTCCATTTCCGGTGGTATGTGGAACGTCACATAACTCCTCATGGTTAGAGAGTTATGGCCATGTGAAGTTGGATAACCCTCATGAGTCATCTAGAATCCCCAAAAGGTCAAAGTAGTCAAAGTAGTTGAAAAGAAGAAATTATTTAAATAACAAAGTGAAGTGATGAGTGGAATATAAGTCAAAGTGGATAGAAAATAAATTATTTAAATAATAAAGTTAATGGATAAATTACTAAGTGGACAAGTGGTTAAAAGTTGGTTAGCCCTAAAATAAGGAAAGTGGTTTAAGATGGTTAGAAGGTAAAAAATAAAGTGAAGTGATGAGCATACTATAAGTAATATTGGATACAAAAGAAATTATTTAAATAGTAAATTTAATGGAGAAATTACTAAGTGGACAAGTGGTTAGAAGTGGGTTAGCCCTAAAATAAGGAAAGTGGTTTAAGATAGTTAGAAGGTAACCCCTTGAGGAAGCTACATACAAGTATAAATAAGAGGTAAGGGTCTCTCATTTAATTACACTTGAGTATATTGAATATATACAAGTGAATGATGTAACCAAAGGAGATCTAAGGTGAATTTCAAAAGGAAGGTGAAGTAAAGCATGCCAAAATTCAAGGGAGGATAAATTCTTTTGATGATGCTTTCTAAGGTATGTTATTTACACATCATCTCAGCATTTTATTAATAAAAAAACTTATAGAGTGATTCAGACCGCAAAATCTGGAGGTCGTTGAGGAAACATATCCAAGTAGATGTGATAAAAATTTCAGCTTGTGGTTCGTTTTATTTTGGAGTTACACTGCGTGGAAAATAGGGTTTGTGGCTAGTACTGAAACTAGTCTAAAACATGTGTTTAGGGTAAAAACATCATAACTTATTCATAACCGATCCAAATTTAGTAAGAAAAAATGTATTGGTTAGAGTACAGTTTGTAGTATTTGTTGTACCAGTTTTTGATCCATACAACAAATATTTTGTGTGGGGAAAGATCTACAAGTTTTCTCTCTAGAATAAGCCAGAATTCAAAAAGGTATGCCATTTTTTCTATAACTCCTTTTATGAGAGGTTCAAAGTAGTGAAACCTGGAGGAATTTGTTAAGCCCTAATATTGGCTCATTACCCATTAATTGGGGCATATTAAATTAGTAATGTTATTTTATTTATGCCGACATTATTCCATTAGTTGTAATTATACCTCCTAGTCTCCTATATATATCAAGGAGACATTTTCATTTGGAATCATCTTGTACTTGAACATTTATGTGGGGTAAAAGGATGTTGGCCCCTTGAAGAGGCTTATTATATGAAATTTTCTCTTTTTCAAAGAGTTGAGGACCTATTCTGAGGTTTTTCTATGCTATATTGATATTTGGTTCTTAACATATGGTAGCAGAGCTCAAGGTCTTGGGGTTTCGCTGCTGCATCTGAGACACCTTGGAATTTTTGCTATAACTACTTTTTTACAATGTTTCAAAAGGAATGAATTGGAGGATACTTATTATATGGATCAAGGTATGTTGGGTTAAAATTTCAGCTCCTGAGGCCTTCTAATTTCGACTATACATCCTATGCAAGATAGGGTTCTGGAATCATCCTGAACTGAGTCATTGCGTAATTTTCGCTATAAACCTTTTTATGTAACATTTCAAACTTTGAAATCCAAAGGATATTCACAAAAATTAGTAAGTTAGCTTTCGTAAAACGTTCAGCTTCTGGGTCATCTCACATTTCTAGATACACCTTGTGGAAGATAGGGTATCCGACTAGTCCTATTGACTAGTCTCATGAAGGTGTTCCAGGTAAAAAAGTCATAACTTCTTCCTAGAGTATCCAAATTGAGTGATAATAGTTTCATTGGATAGTGGACAATCCGTAGTATTTCGGGTATGAGTTTCAAAATTTTATGTGAATTATTTTGTGCGGGGCATGCTATACAAGTGAGATCACCTGGAAAGGCCAAAAATCAGCAAGTTGTGGGGAAGTTACTGTAAATTCCACTTGGCATATCCAATTTTGATCAGACCTGTAGCATTACAGAGAAGAAATATCAGAGAACTAAAAAAAAGAAGGTTTCATACCCAGAAGGGACAAAACTTGGGAGATACAACAGAAGAAATATTGTCTAGCAGAACCACCTCAAAATCAAGGTTCAAAAGTGATACTTGGCCAACATGCCACCCAAAAAGGGAACTTATACACCAAATAAGCCTCCAAAAAATCCTACTTGGACTCTTGATGAAGGTGAAGAAATGCGTAGGGACATAAATGATTTACAAAAGAAGACAGTAACAGAAGATGAACTACAAGAGATGATGGATTCAACAGAAGCTAAGTTTGAGGCAATAAATACTAAGATGGATGCTTTAAAATGGGAGATCATGGAAGTATTGAAAAAATTCGTAACAAAGAGGACACCTAAAAGTGAAAATGCATCCCATGAAATTCATGATGAGGACACAAGGAAGTTGAATCAAGAATGGAGAAACTCTAACCTTGGTTTGAAGACCAACCATGTTCCTAAGATCAATACGAGGAAGTTTGATGGCAAGGACCCTATCACATGGATACTTTGGATGGAGAAATTCTTTGATCTATATAATGTGCCACATACACAAAAGGTATGGATTGCTTCTTTATATTTAGAACCCAATCAATTTGTATGGTATAGATGGTGTTGTTCTCGCAAATCACTTGTCACTTGGACAATTTTCACAGAAGAAATGATAGCACACTATCAGGATACAAGGAGAAATACCTTCTTTAGCCAATTGATAAATCTCAAGCAAAATGGTTCAGTTACAGAGCACATTGAGAACTTACAAAGATTGAATATAAAGGTAACATATATTCCAAATGAGCACTTGATTAATGTATTCATAGGAACTTTAAGAGATAACATTCAACATGAGGTTCGCCTTTGGGAACCCAAATCATTGGAGAATGCATTTAGGGTGGCAAGAAATGTTGAAAGTCAATATGGCTATGGATACTAGAAGGACCAATCCTAACATCTATAGAGAGAAGAATGCTCCTTCTAGAACACCTCAACCTGCAAGGTTGACACCTCAACAATTGGAGGAAAGAAAAGCAAAATGTTTATTCTTTAATTGTGACAACAAGTACAGTAAGGGACATAAGTGCGATGAGAATAAATTATTCTACATAGATTGTGAAGAGGAATAAGAACAAGAACCATCTCAAGATGAAAATGTAGAAGCAATTTCGTCTAAAGAGTTGACTCCCATGATATCATGTAATGCATTGGCTGGAATTAACACTCCTCAAACCCTCAAGATCGAAGGATATATAAAAATGAAAAAGGTAATAGTCCTAATTGATTCTGGCAGTACTCACAATTTCATTCACTATAATATAGCCAAAGCTCTCAATTGCTTTGTATATCCAGCACCAGAGTTTCAAGTAATGATTGCAGATGGAGGAACTATCAATTGCTTAGGAAAATGCAATAAGATCAATCTTACTATGGG
>JZKD02S0599724.1:454763-464832 GCA_000966675.3 Picea glauca | reverse complement strand
TATATGCCAAACCATCCAAATGTTTCTTTAGAGTGAATGAGGTAGAGTATTTGGGTCATATTGTATCTCATGAAGGTGTCAAGGTAGACCCTAACAAGATTAAGGCCATGATGGAATGGCCGATTCCCAAAACATTGAAGAATCTTAGAGGAGTTTTGGGTTTGACAAGTTACTACCGCAAGTTTGTTTGACACTATGGAATAATAGCAACACCTTTAATGACACTAACTAAGAAGGATGCATTTTCATGGACTCTAGAGGCAACTAAAGATTTTGAAAAACTTAAAGAGGTGATGTGCAAAGCTCTTGTCTTGACCACTCTAGACTTCACAAAAACCTTTATTGTGGAATGTGATGCCTTGGGAAATGGAATTGGTGTTTTCCTAATGCAAGAAGGAAGGCCCCTGGCTTTTCAAAGTCGACCACTCAAGGGAAAGGACTTACACAAACCCATTTATGAGAAGGAAATGATGGCAATACTACTTGCATTGAAGAAATGGCATCCTTACCTAATAGATAGGCACTTCAAGGTCAAAACAGATCATGATAGTCTTAAATACTTCTTGGAACAAATACCATCTTCAGAAGAACAACAAAAATGGGTAACCAAGATATTGGGTTATGATTTTGAAATCATCTATAAAAAGGGGAAGCAAACTGTTGTGGCAGATGCACTCTCAAGAAAGGATGAAGATGTTGAGGCCCTTCTCTGTGCTATCTCGATCATCCAAACCGATTGGATAATAGAAGCAAGGGATGAATGGAAGAATGAATAAAATGTGTGGACTCTCATTCAAAGGTTGCAGTAGGATTCTAGTGCATCAGATACATTTACATGAAAAAATGATTCACTATGGTATAAAGATCGCTTATATTTATGTAAGAACTCCCAACTCAAACCTACCATAGAGTCAAGAAGGATTTTTTTTAGGATGGCCTTAAAACTGATGTTCAAAGGTTTGTGGAAAAATGTTTGGTTTGCCAACAAAACATGGTGGAAACAATTAAGACCCCGGGTCTTTTACAACCATTAGCCATCCCAAGTTAGTGTTGGGAGGAGGTTTCAATGGATTTCATCATAGGGTTACCGAAGTTTGAAGGAAAGAGTGTCATCATGGTGATTGTTGATAGACTAACCAAATACACACACTTTTGTGCACTCTCTCATCCCTTCAAAGCTAGTATAGTTGCCACCGCATTCATGGAGACAGTTCAAACGCTACATGTCAGCCCAAAGATTATTGTAAGTGATAGAGATCCCATCTTCACTAGACATTTTTTGACAAAATTATTTTCTTGTTTGGGTACTCAATTGGCTCATAGCTCATCCTATCATCCTCAATCTGATGGAAAAACTGATTGGTACTATAAGGTGTTGCAAAATATTGGTACTATGGCATACAAATTGGAGTTTCCTACATCTTCATAAGTATACCCAATTTTCCATGTTTCATGCTTAAAGAAGGTTATAGGTGAAAAGATCCTAGTTCAAACTATATTTCCAGAACTTGACGAGGAAGGAAAAATCACATTGGATCCTGAAGCCATCACTGACACAAGAATTCACCAACTGAGGAATAGATCCATTTCAGAGTATCTCATTAAATGGAGGAAACCACCAGCGGAAGATTCCACTTGGGAAGATGAGTCTTTGATACAGAAGCATCCAAAGTTACTCAAGCGTTGCAGACAACACTTGTATCAAGGGGAGGGGCATGTTAAGCCCTAATATTGGTTCATTACCCCTTAATTGGGGCATATTAAATTAGTAATGTTATTTTATTTATGTCGGCTTTATTCCATTAGTTGTAATTATACCTCCTACTCTCCTATATATACCAAGGAGACATTTTCATTTGGAATCATCTTGTACTTGAAAATTTATGTGGGGTAAAAGGAGGTTTCCCCCTCGAAGAGTCTTATTATCTGAAATTATCTCTTTTTCAAGGCGTTGAGTACTTATTCTGAGGTTTTTCTATGCTATATTGATATTTGGTTCTTAACAGATTTGCATAAAATACACTGAAGAATATTGTGTACTATTTTCATATCTTTATTCATTACAGGTACATAGTTATGATTATTTCAAGTTAGGGTTGTTCACTAATCCAAAATTAGTCATGTGAGACTAAAGTAAAGTTTGATGAAAATGCTAGTCTCTTCTTGTTAAAGTTAAGGGAGGTTTGCAAGTATGTGATCATATACACCAGGTCTATTACAGAGTTACAAATAAGATTTGGATGATGAAATTGATGAGGGCTTCTGGTTGAGGTACATGTTAGGTTCATGGTTGAGACAAGTAGTTGATGAGTTGGCACATACATGAGGTGTATAGTTGATGATGTTGGTACATATTGATGAGTTATAGTTTATGTCTATTTGATGCATGATTGGTACATATTTTGTGCATGGTTGATGCTCCCGTTGATGGTACAGGTTGGTGCATGGTTGATCCACTTGTTTATAGTACATGTTGATTATGAGTTATTTGGTACAGGTTGTTATAGGTTGTTTGGTGCATGTTGATTGGTACATGTTTACAACAATATATCTCATAGTGATACTGTGACAGTGGTTCCATCATTCTACTTATATTTCAGGGAGGTTGGATGGGGCAAGGACAAGTGGTTGTATCCACCTTTTGTTAGTAGTTGGAGAACATAGGGGGTTGTAGCCTCCTTCTGGTAATAGCTGGAGAATTGGGGAGTTGGAGCTTCCCTCAGGTTGTAGGATGAGAAAATAGGGGGTTGGAGCCTCCTTCCAGTTGTAGGTGGAAAAAAAAGGAATTTGGTGCTTCCAATGAATGTAATTCTTAAATATATATAAGAAAATGCATTATGTGGTTTTCTCTCGCTTTGGGTTTCCACGTAAAAACATTGGTGTACTGTGTATGTGTATGATTGCTCATTTGCTCATTGTTTATTTACTCTGAAACGATTGGATGATAATGCTACATTGATATAACAATTTCATTTTATGGTTAAAAAAAATTACATTGATTTATTAATGATTCACCCCCCTCTCAGTAATCTAACAACTACTGCAAAAATAGTGGAAATGTACCCTGTCATCTCAAAATCCATCCAAATCACTGAATCGACAGAGGTGAATCACCCTACTACACCATCAAAAAACACTTCCATTGTCTCAGATGTGAGTCAAACCTACATAAGAAACATCCTTTTCTGAACCAACATAAGACATCCACCCTGCTGCAACAATAAAGGATATCCACTTGATTGAACCAATGGAGGGCACCCCCCTTGTTGAACCAATAGAGGGCACCCCCCTTGTTGAACCAATAGAGGGCACTCTCCCTACTAAACCAACAAAATCCAATCATCCCGCTCATCTAATAAAGTATAACCACCCCAATACCTCATATGCTGTTTTCCCTACTATTAAAAAAGAACCAATAGAGGCCCATTTACCTACTTTTACACAAGTACCGACAGAGGTCCATTTCCCTGTTGTCACCAACAGAAGACATGCAATGATTTCTGTTGGGGGGAGATGATGGGTGCTCAAATTAACATAATTTTAGAACCCATACAATAATTGTTGCACATCTTTTTCCCATTTCCATTTCCATATTTATACACTTTCCATCCACAATGGTACATTTTTGGTCAAGTTATAATCACTCATGCAATATGTTATTTCAATATTTATTCATATGCATTTTTTAGGAGATTATTACCTTTCATGCTAACAACAATTTACAATAACAAAGTTGCATAGGTACTTTCCCAACATGAGAGATTCAAATTCTATTCAAGTGTAGTTTTTGTAACTCTCGTTGCTACAACTCCCGGTGTTGTGACTTAGGTCATTGTTGCAACTCTTGCTTCTACAACTCCTTGTGTTGCAACTCTCACTACAGATTATTGTTGCATCTCTCACTTCAGACCATTGCTACAACTCCCAATGATGCAACTCTCACCACAGTCAGTTTCTAAAACTCCTCAACATCTTGTCGGTGAACCAAATAGCTATCACCAGGGACCGACTACTAAAACAACAACTTCTCAGAAATGCGACAAGGGAAATTGGGTGTCAAAATGCACCCGATTTTTCCTTATTTTGGAAAACATGATGTAACAAGATGAGAAAACTTGATTCACATGGTTTTCCATCGATTTTCTTATCTCTTTTAGGAAGAATTCATTTTTTATAAATTTTCCCATTCTCTCTAAGCCAGGGGACAGGGAAAAATCAACAAACAATTTGTAAAATAGATTTGTATTGAGTTGTATCTTTTCGTTTCATAAAAGTTTTGTTTCTTTGTTGTTCAACTGATGGTGTGTTTAGCGTTTGGGAGTCTACTGCATTCTTAGACTAGTACCTCATCTAAGGATGTAGGACCCCATCCTTAGCTCGACACTATGTGTATCTCCTACAGTTTGTAGAAGTGGTCATAGTTTCATTTCTATCTTCTTATTTATTTCCAACAATTCATTCATTAACATCTCATTGTTATCCATTACTATGGCTTTTTATTTCTAAACACTAACAATGCAGTGTAGTGATCTGTGATTGATATGCGAGTAGTTGTAGTTTCTCTTCCTTATTTATTTCCAACAATTCCTCTATAAAACATCGTGCTATAGTTCTGGTGTTTTCTCGTTGCTGTAACTCTACCACTGCCACTTTATGATGAAATTTATGAAAATTGTCTCTTGATTAGTTAAAGTGTAGTTGTAACAGTCTGTTTCCCCCAGTTTGTAAAAATAACTATACTGGCCAAGAACTGTGGCAAACTCAAAAATGTGAATGTGTGATGTGAATGGACCTTGTGAAAAAGGTCGATGAATGTAAATAATATTATGAATATATGTTGCAGGACTACTGAGAGGAGATATGCTGAAAAAGAGACCATGATGGCTAAAGAAAGGTGGTGGAAGGCACCTGGAAAGGTGGTGCTAACTTCCACCGAAACCAATACCGTATTTGGACTTCACTGGCATGGAGAACCAAGAGCGGCTCGTTGTCCTGAAATAAATTACTCGCAGGATGGTAGGTGGATGGCTCCTCAGGAATTAATGAGGGATGGGGGAAGTGAACTACCCATCCATAGGAGCCTCGGGCCTAACCACCGTGAGGGAAATCACGCCACATGCAACCTTGCAAGAGGAAAAAGCATGAGGGTGAAATGAAAAGGGGATGCGAGGGGAGGAGGAGAACTCTGGAAAACACAGAGTGAGTGATAGCAGAGAAGGGGGAGAGTAACCCTCGTTCTTGGTCACTGGAAAATGGAGATGCAGTCTCGCAGCATCGTGGTCTCAGCTCGGGGGCGGCTAGTGGTAAATCCTATCGGAATCACTGAGCCTACGGTTGGGTGGAAATGAGAACCCCTCTCAGTAGTTGCACTCACCTTTGGTGTTGTTTCTGATAAGTGTTTTACATCTTGCATCGTGAAATTTATATGCTGACATATATGCTTTTAGTCTGTGCAGTTTTATGAATGGTTTGAGTATAAGATTGCCTATGTAGTGTGATTGATTTAGAAATGGTGGTTGCACGCTTATAATGAAAAGACTGCACATAGCTTATGGTTTATAAATCGTTGTTTATACGTATATGGAAACAATTCAGACTTCAAGCATGTTCTCGTGAAGTTATTTTCACTTATTTGTCTCCAGGAATGCCCCGTATAGATCTCCCTACAGAAATACCTTTCGAGACAGTCGAACCAAGAGTCTATTGGAGGATTCATTGGCGTAAGCCCCAAAACCCTACATGAGGGAGAATGGCCCCTATTTACTTCGGTATTTCGACGTTTCAGTAACCGAAATACCCAAAGGTACAATCCCTTCCATCCACAAGTCCTGAAACCATGACATGCGAAGTCCCGAAATGGAAGCGTATGGATAAATATCGATCGATGGATGAGATCCTGTCAGAAAATCTACGGTTGTTCATGACCATTACGTTGGAGGAAGAAACGAGGGTGTTACATGCCTTACCCCTTTTCCTTATCTTCGTGAGTAGAAAAGAAATCGGGACCATAGATCCCCAAGGTCTGTGAGAGCATCTGAATTGTTGGTTTTTCCACGTCCAGGGAGCAGAGGGAGAGTGCACAGCATGGGACCGATATGAACCGTTAGATCTTAATTAGAAAACCTGACAGTCATTGGATCACTCGCAAAATCTCATTTCGTGGATTCACGAGTTGAAGGGTTGAAACCTTTGCATCAAGACTTGCGAGGTCGCGAGGTGAGAAGTCCCGAAATAGCGAGAGAATACGAGCTGTCTGGTTGGAAGGACATGTGTCACAAGATCCTCTCTATCGGGGATTCAGACATCGGGGTTCATAAGGGGAATTCCTTCGACTTCGCTAGTGGTGAAGTCCTGAAGAGAATCAAGACCGTCCATATGAGAGTGGACATGTGGCATACTTGTCGACATGGAGGTCAAACCTTTGTTGACCATTTCAGGATTTCGCGAGTCGAAGATTCGAGAGCACAACATTCGGATTCGCGAAGTCACGAAGTCTGAAATTCCAAAAAGGCCGGAAGTTACATCATGGGCCCCGCGTAGATGACGTGTCAGAATTTCTCCATTTCATCATATCGGAGGGTAAGAGGTCGAGACTCTAGTCCCGAAAGTTCCGAAGTCGTGAAACCACGAGAAAATTGCAGCCATCTGTTAAGAGGAGGACAAGTGGCAAAGATATAGGGATCTCACAAACTCAGAGGTTCGTAGGGTGAGAGCCCAAGGGTTGGGTGCTCCGAGTCACGAAGTCGCGAAATCATGAGGAGCGAGGATCACCGTTGGATCAAGGTCACAGGAGGACCATTGTATCAAGAACCCCATCACATTTTGCGCATTCGGGGGTTCGGAGGTTGAAAGGACTCAATTTCGACCGTAGAAGTCGTGAAGTGCCGATAGCCGAGGATCGTGAGAACACGTGCCACATCCATTAGGTGGGGCCCGCGCGATTGACAGGTGGGAACTCATCACCCGGAAAGGGGTCAACACTCTGTTGACTTCTCGCATCTCAAAGATTCGCGAGATAGGAGCACGAAGGCTCAATGCTCCACCTCGCGAGGTTGCGAGTTGTGAGAAGTGCAAAGAGGAAGCCAACCATTGCTAACTTTCGGGTCTCGGGATTTTGGAGAAGAAGAGCATGAGAGTTCACCCTTTGAAGTCATGAAGTGGTGAGTAGTGAGAGGAGCTAGTGCTTAGCCTAGTCGGTGGTCACGCGTGGAGAGCGCTAATAAGGAAGGGCCATACCATATCAGAATCTTGGGTATCGATGATCGGTGAAGAAAATTCGAGGGTCTTCAACCCATGACTCACGAGGTCACGAAGTGGTGAAAGGCGGTTACATTTAGGCACATATGTGGTATCATTGAGATAGGGACTAAAGAGAGGGAGCTAGTTCTTTATCGTTAAGCTGTGGGTTTATCTGGACGACCAGAATCTACGTGCCCAAATCTACGGCCAGGATTTCATTCTGAATCCCCCTCGCCATCCTACCTTTAAGATTGGACTCACTTGTATCGTTGAGTCACGAAACAAAAAAAGGTGCTTGGTTTGTTTGGCCTGTGTTCCTAACCCACGATCACAGGGAGGTGAACAGGGAAGAACTAGCCTATGCTAGGCCCCTGTAGGACTTCGGGGATTCTGATCCTCGATAATTCGATGAAAATTTTACTATGCCATAGTGGGTGTGTTACAAATTGGTATCAGAGCATGGTTACAACACTTGGCCTGCTTGGGCTCATGAACGAGTTGCGCAAAAGCTCTGATCGAAACACTCTTAAAAGGAGTAACCCCCTGTCTTAATCTTCCTAATCAAAAGACGAAGTTAAGAATGAAAAACACCTATTGTGTGTGTACATGTGAAAATATGAATTATGTACTAGTTATAAATATAAATATTGACTAACAACCAACGTTTTTCCTTTTGCACACAAGTGGAAGATTAACTGCAGGAAATTATCAACGCATAGTATGGTGACTCACCAAGAAGTGGGAGAAGGCTCCCACAATAGAGAAAAAGAGTCTGATGAAAGAAGGGTAGTAGGGACCCCTCCAGATCTAGCCGAGACTATGAGGAGTCTCATGGTCGAATTACAAAGATGCAAGGCTGACAATGAAAGGATGATGAAAGAACAAGAAAAGAAAACAAATATTAACATAGTTTTACTGTAGAGTTTATTCGATCTACAAAGACAAATGTAGCATGAACCTAAAACTCAGAAACATGGTCATATCAGTGGCCACACTGAGAGGAGCACCTCGAAAAAGGTCCACCCCAGAGGTAAAGGAACAGTGTCGAGTGATTCCTCTGAGAAGGAAGCTGGCGATTCAGAAGGCTCTTCTAGTAGAAGAACCAGTTCCTATTCCCGAAAGAAATAGAAGAAGCAAAAGCCTTCCAAAGGTCGAAAATTCAAAGAATTCAGAAAGGCCAAACCACCCTCCTTCGATGGTGAAATAAAGAAGGGAGAGGAAGCAGAGGCCTGGCTTCTTTGACTAAAGAAGTATTTCAGAGTCCATGACTTTTCAGAGAATATGAAGGCCCGAGTGGCCACCTTCAACTTGAATGGAAAGACTTCCATTTGGTGGGAAGACCTTAATAATATGAAAGGGGTTCGTGAAGAGGACTTGTCTTGGGAATGGTTTGAGAAATACTTCCGGAAGAAGTATTTGTTTGAGAAAGACTAAAGAGTTTTATGAACTCAAACTGGGACAACTTACTATAGAAGAATATGTCAACAAATTCCTCAATTTGTTGAGGTATGTACCCTATATCAAGGCGGAAAAGGCAAAGGTGCAACACTTCATCAGTGGATTACCTAATTACTATCAGAATAGAATTGAATTTGATGAGCCAAAGACTCTAGAAGACACTATTCAAAAGGCAACCTATTGTCATGAACAGTTTGGGCATCGAGTAGAACCTCGCGAAGGATGGAAACAAAAGAATAGTTCAATATTTCAGAAAAGGGGAATTAAATCCCCAGGATTTAAGAACTACAAAAAGAACCCAAGAATAAACTTTCCAGCCTGGAGTATGCACCAACAAAATTTTCCCTCCTTGAGCGGAAATAAAACTTCTGGACCCATATCAGTGAAGACTGATAACCCAAAGAGAGTACCTTTGAAATGTTGGGGTTGCGGAGAAGAACATCTCTTGAGAGACTGCCCACACCGACAACAGAATAGTCGGAGAATTTATAACATACAGGAAGCTACTACTGTCAATGATGTGGCCAGGAGTGTGCCACAAATTTATGCAGCCTTGGATAATAACCAAGCCAACCACCAAGATTCAGTAGTGGAAATAGAAGGTTATATAGCCCCTAAATTTGTTGATAAGTGTAAACTACAACCATAAAAACATGCCAAGCCATGGTTGGTACAGTTAGCCACTGGCACCAAAAGGAGAATAGCAGAGGTCATACCAGCCTGCCAATTAATTCTGGGTGAATTCCCCACCCAAACAACCCTTAACTTATTACCCCTGGGATCATATGATCTGTTGATTGGTATGGATTGGCTAGCTGCCCATAAAGCCAGATTGGACTATTACCATAAGACCTTAGAATGTGTAAGTAAGGAAGGGAAGAGGATAACCCTTCAAGGGATCTGAAAACTTGTCTCAGTGAGACAAATATAATCTCTGCAAATGAGAAAGTATTGCCAAAAGGGATGTACCCTATATGCAATATAGGTGTTGAAAACAATCGAAGGTGACAAACCAAGCCCTGATGATCACCCTATCCTGAGAGAATATAGAGATGTGTTTTGCAGAAGAGGTACTGGGTTTACCTCCGAGAAGGGACATAGACTTCTCGATAGAACTTGCACCGGGAGTAGTGCTAGTGTCTAGGACACCCTACCAGATGAGCACACCCAAGTTAGTTGAACTCAAGTTGCAATTAAAAGAAATGATGGATAAGGGCTATATTCGGCCCAACGTGTTTCCATGGGGAGCACCAGTCTTGTTTGTGAAAAAGAAGGATGGTACCCTTAGACTGTGTATAGATTATAGGAAACTCAATAAGGTAACCATAAAGAACAAGTACCCCTTGCCCAGGATCGATGACCTGTTCGATCA
>JZKD02S0599724.1:384852-418324 GCA_000966675.3 Picea glauca | reverse complement strand
AGAATGAGATCTTCTTTGGATGATCCAATGGTCGAGAATGTATTTTGTCTCTCTGGATCTTTGGGATTTGGGGATTTCAAATCTCAAAATGAATTCTTGAAGTGAGATATTTCTGGAGCGTAACCTCCTCACATATTTAGACCCAAAACAAATGACGTTTGTTGGATCAATATCTTAGATCAATGGCTCGATCTGTCTGCAATGCATCTTTGCTTTGGATTAAATCCAACAGCTCTACATCTTTGCTTATCCTATCCTTCCCTTTAATTCGATCCGACAACTGATGGAAATTCGGGTGATCGAGATATCAGATCTTAGCCCTTGCTTATCCTTTCCTTCCATTTAAAAGTGATCCAACGGTCATGAAGACACTTGAAGAAGAAGAATGATAAAGGATGGTTTTGGAACCACAACTTGCGAGTGATTTAACACGTGAACAAAACTCCACAATTTGAAATTGTGCGTTGTTGGTGAGTCAACCACAATCATTGATCTTTGAGCCTATAAGATCTGATGGTACTGACTAATTGCAGGATTGGAAATAACACAATATTTAATTTTTCTTTCGATCTATGCAATCTATCCCTGTCGTTGATATGGCGATTGCACATCTGATGGTCACAAATTAATATGACTTAATCTGATCGTTTGTTAGATCAACCACAATCGTCGATATTTGGGTTTATGAGATCTGATGATCTACACCAATTGCGATATTAGAACTAGTGAGTTGTTTAATTCTTCTTTCTCTCTCTGTAATTCATCGCTGTCATTGATCTGGCTTGCACATCTGATGGTTATGATCCTCCAATGGTCCTCAATCCCATGGTAACTCATATGACCAACGTCCATAATATTATATAATCACCACGGTCAATTTCTTGATCGGACAACTGCTGAGGATTCTCACCCTAAGCTTACACTTTTCCTTCCAAGCTTTGATCTCTACATTCGGTTTTCTTATCCTCCTAAGATTATGCTTTTCTTGTTTGTCATCGTTGTTGTTGTTCTTTCCATCAATGAAAAGCACACTCTTCCTATAAAACATGCCAACAATATCCCCCTTTGGCATTGATGGAAACCATGAAAGGTTGCACTATTCTTCTTAGACCTCTGACTGTAGGATCCAGACTACACCTTTTCTCCCTCTTTGACATCAATGTCAAAGAAAACATGCTCCCCTTGAGCTATTGCATTAAATTTTTGGAGGTATCAGATATTCAACCAACAAATACTCCCCCCTGACAAGATGGAATCTATTAGGTAAGAGAAGGGATGACACCCAACTTTTGACAGAGATATTCAAATGGTGTTTGGGCTAGGGGTTTAGTAAATATGTCTGTAATGTGTTACGTGGAAGGAATATAATTCAGCTGAACATCTCTATTTGTAACCTGCTCTTTGAGAAAATGATACTTTATTGGTATATTCTTCATCTTTGAATGGAGAACATGATTCTTCGAGACACTAATGGCAATGGTGTTATCATAGTGAAGTGGAATAGGATCAATATAAGTTACCTTCAAATATGAAAGAGTTTGTATTATCCATAAGATCTGGGTTCAACAAGTAGCAGAAACAATGTACTTTTCCTTTGTAGTTGATAATGAAATAGATCCATGCTTCTTACTAATCCATGCTACTAACGAATCACCTAAGAAGAATGCACCTCCACTGGTTCTCTTTCTCTCATCCAAATAGTTTGCCCAATCAACATCTGAATATGAATTTAATTGAAAATTCTGATTTTTAGGATACCAGAGACCATAAGTCATTATACCCTTCAAATATTTGAATATCCTTTTGACATATGCTAAATGACTTTGTTTAGGAGAAAACGACCTACCATTCAAACAACTTGCTTTATATCAGGTGGAGGTGTTGTGATGTACAGAAGACTGTCTATCATAGATCAATATTTTATTTGATCAACATTAGGTGAAATATCATCTATATTGAGCTTGCAACCAACCACCATAGGTGTACTAACATGAGAGAAACATTCCATCTAAAACTTCTTCAACATCTCTTTCAAATAATTTTCTTGAGAGATAAATAGCCCTGCAGAACTCTGATTGATTTGTAAACAAGAAAATAAGGAATATCTCCTATCAAGGACATCTCAAACTCAGTCTGCATTGAATTAGCAAACCACTGAACTGAAGGGCCATTAGTGAATCCAAAAATAATTTCATCTACATAAACCAAAACAAATAATAAATCATCACCTTCAGACTTAATGTACATATTACTATAAACATTACCTTTCTTGAACTCTTTGTCCTATAGAAATTTTTCCAATCTATAATACCAAGCTTATGGTGTCTGTTTCAGTCCATACAATGCCTTTTTCAACTTACAGACATAGTCAGGATTATCTGTCAGTGAAAATCCTTCAGTTTTATCCACATATATTTATTCTTCTAGATATCCATTAAGAAATGTTGACTTAACATCCATCTGATATACTTTAAACTTCTTATGACATGCATAGGCAAGAAATATTTTGATGGCTTCCAATCTTGTCGCTGGTGCAAAGGTTTCATCAAAATCATGTCCTTCAACTTGTGCATACCCCTTACAGAACAATCTAAATTTATTCTTAACAATTTGTCCTTGTTAATTCATGTTATTCTTAAACACCCATTTGGAGCCAGTAGCATTCTTATCTACAGGTCTAGGAACAAGCTCCCAAGTATTTTTCTTCTCAATCTGATCCAGTTCCTCATTCATTGATTTTAACCAATTTACATCTTTAATGGATTCATTAAAGTTATTCTTTTTCCACCATGGATATCAAGGCTATATGTGATTGCTTGGTGTCTTTGATTATCCTTCTTCTGGTTTGTACACCTTTGTCTTTCTCACCAATTATCTGACTTGTAGGATGATTCTTTTGAGTAATTCTAGAGGAAGGATTTGATGTTGTCTGCTGATTTGAGTCTGCCTGAGTATTTTTATCTTCATCTGACTCAGAGTCTTTTTTTTTATGATTCTTGGACTTGTTCATCTTCAAATTCAATTGTGTCCTCTCTAGCAGACTCAATATTGCTCACCTCTCTTACTGGGACTCCTTCATCAACCTTTAAATAAATGAAATAAACTAATTTATACAATCTTTTATTAAATCATATATATCCTTTACTATTGGTAGCATATCCTAAGAAGGTGCCTTCATCAACCTTGTCATCATACTTGCCAAGGTTTTCATTATTTTTCTTTATGTAGCAATTACTCCCAAAGACTTTGAAGTGTTTGATTGAAGCAGGTCTTCCATACCACAGTTCATAAGGTGTCTTGTCACTGTGTGGTTTGAGGTGGGATTTGTTAAGAATATGGACGATTGTGTGTATTGCTTCTACCCAATAGGTTTGACCAATGTTCTTCTCATTCATCATTGACCTGGCCATTTGCTGAATTCTTCTGTTTTTCCTCTCAACTACTCCATTTTGTTGCGGAGTTCCTGGGATTGTGTACTCTCTCTTGATCCCATGTTTATGACTGAATTCCTTGAAATCACTTGAGATAAATTATCCTCCTATGTCTGATCTTACTACCTTTAACCTGTTGTCTGTTTGAATCTCAATTAAAGCCTTACATATTTTAAATTTCTCAAATGCTTCATCTTTTTCTTTGAGAAAAGAGACCCAAGTGAGTCTGGAGTAATCATCAATGATCAACATGAAGTATTTTTCCTTCCCTATGCCTTCCTTTCTTGATGGTCAAAATAAATCCATATGAACTAATTGGAGTGGTTTCTTTGTTGAATTAGAGCTCTTGGATTTAAACTATGTTTTGGTTAGCTTTCCTACTTGGCAGGGTTTATACACATAATCTTGTGGCTTTGATATTCTTGGAAGATCTTTTACTGCCTCAAGATTTTTGAGCTTGATTAAGTGGTCAAAGTTTAGATGTCCAAGTCTCCTATGCCATAACCAACTTTCATCATGTTTTCTTAGATGAAACTCTTCTTTATATTCTTTCAATACATATACATTATTATCCGTCCTTATGCCTTTATCCACTACTTGTCCTGAGTTTACAGACTTTCTCTTACAATATTTGGAAGTGAACACCACTTCACATCCTTTGTCATACATTTGACTTACACTGAGAAAATTATGTTTCAACCCATATACAAGTAGAAGATCCTAGTATTTTCCTTTACCATTACTCAAACTCACCATCCCTTTACCCTTGATTTTACTTGGTTCATCATTTCCAAAAGTCACATTTCCTTCTTTTCTTTTACTTATAGATAAAAACTTATCCTTGTCTCTAGTCATGTGCTTGGAACATCCATTATCTATATACCATGGGTCTTTTTGTTTTTGAGTTGAAAGTACTAGACCACATTTTTCACTACCTTTCTTTTTCCATGTGTTGGCATTTCTAGCTAAGGGTTTTATCCTTGTATCTACTTTGTAATTATTCATATGGAAGTTTGCAGCTTTGTGGCCGAATTTATGAAAGTTATAGCATTTGAGATCATTGTTCAATAGGTAAAAGTGATTGTGAATGTTTGTCTACTCATTGGCGGTTTAGTTCTATGTTACAAAGATTGTTTATTTCTTGATCTCCTTAGTTGCATGTCTCTAAACTTAATTTGACAATTTGAAATCTTATGACCAAAATTAGAGAAGTAAAAAAAGTAACCATGGAATAAATTTTGGTACTTGAAGGATGGCCTTCTTCTTGGCATTTGTTGTTCTATCTTCTGGTATCTTTTTTTTTTATCAGGGATCATCTTGTCTTTATTAGATTTTGGCCGAAGAGTACTCACATGGTTTGATTGTCTGCTGACTTGGAACTTGATCATCTTTACTGGCTCTTTGATTTCAGGTTGTTTGTTTCTTGAACCACTTACATAGCCTAAACCAGTATTCAACAAAGGAGATCTATGTTTGCTCGAAATGTCGTTTAGTTCTGTTGAGGCTTTAATTCTTGGATTATTTTGGAGATACAATTCTTTAAACTTCTCCATCTCTTTTCTAGTTTTTACTACCTCTTCTTCCACAGCTTCACATCTTTCCTTCTTCTCTCATAAATTTTGTTTCAGAATGTCCTCTATTTTCTTTGCCTCTTCTAATTCCACTTTTAGCAGGGAAAAGTATTCATCGGGTTTTTTACTGTCTTTCTCGAACTGTATCAACAATTGTTTTTTCTTTTTCTTCTTAAATCTAAGTGTATAAATTTCTTCTAGGGCACTGATCAGTTCTCCTTCCAAGTCAACCACAAATTCTTCATCATTAACATCACTTCCTGTTCTTTTATTAGGATAATCCTCTTTTTCCATAATCATAAAGTCATTAACCTTATATTCACAAGAAAAATCACTATCCGTGTCTTTTGAAGAGTCATTATTGTTTACACATAAAATTTTCTTTTTAACAAATCTCTTGGATTTCTACTTCTCTTCACCTTCAGTGTTCTAGTCCTTCTTCTTGTGTGAACACTTAGATGCAAAGTGACCTATATTTCCATAGTTAAAACATTTGAAGGGAAATTTTCCTTGGTACTTGCCTGATCCTTTCTTTAGTCTTATCACAAATTTTGCTTCAATTTCATCAGGCTCATAATCCCCATTCTTATCTTCTTTAAGTGATGCTTCTCTATAGGTGGGTTTATCTTTACCTATCCTCATTTCATAAGCAGTAAAAGTTCCTAGGAGTTGGTCCATAGGCACAAATTTTATATCATTAAGTTCTTCTATAGTAGAGACCTTTGGGTTGAACCTATCTAGCAGAGATCTCAAAATTTTCTGAACTAAAGAGGCTTCCTCAATTTTTTCACCAAGTCCTTTCATTGCATTTACTAGTTCTTCAACTCTCATAAATTACTTCCCAATAGTTTCATCCTCTTTCATATTTAGTTGTTCAAACTGTAATCTGTAGGTTTAAAGCTTGGCACCCTTTACCTTCTCATTACCTTCATAACTGCTAATGATTTTTTCCCACATTTCTTTGGTAGATTCTAAGTGCATAACTTTTACAAATTCTTCTTCTGCAAGACCAACCATAATAAAATTCATAGCCTTAACATTGAAGCTGAATTCTATCTTGTCATCCTTAGAAGCTAGTAGAACTGGCTTCACATAACCAGTCTCTACCACATCCCAAACATCTGCACCTAACACCATTATGTAGGTTCTCATCCTAACTTTCCAAAAGACAAAGTTTGTTCCATTGAATAGGGGGGCCTTATTGGTTGAAGTTCCTTCATGTCTAGTCATGTTTAATCTCTAGGATCTACCCTTAGATAAAAGGAACCCACTCTGATACCAATTGTTAGACAAATAAGAGGGGGGTTGAATCAATTATTATTGTTCTTAAACAATTATGTCCTTTTTAAACTCATTACAGAAGACTCAATGATGATCACAATAATTTAGGGAAGTAAGCAATAGAGTATTAAACATCAATCACACACATGAAGTACACAGAAAAATATATTCTCGAGGAAACCCATAAAGGGAGAAAACCTCTTATTCTTCGAATGATAGGCAGTCTTTTTATGTTTTGTACATCATCTATCTTTGAGCACCAACTCAATGTGAGGTTACTACCTCTATTTTACAAGATGCAACTTGTTGAGAGAACTAACTCTCTGATTTCTCTATCACCCACTAGAAGGAAGCACCAACTCCATGAGTGTTCCAACACCAACTGGATGGAAGCACCAACTTCTAGTCACACAAGCACCAACCTATACAACAGATAAAAATAGTTCTCCCTTGCACCACCCTACCACCCTAGTTTTTATGTATGCAACCAAATGGAAGCTACAACTCCCTGTGTTCAATCACACACTTGAAACTTTGAGGACAACAATCGTCCCTAGCACCACCCTACCACCCTGAGATATAAATCTTTGCTTTCTGAAATTTACTATAGTGATATATAATTTATCAATGGCTTACTAGTCTCATCACTATTCAACTACACTTCTCTGCTCTGCCTTCATCAGTGAGTTCCTGCTCGCATCTTCTTACACTTAATTTTTCATACAGTCTATTGTTTTCACCATTTATGCTCTATCCAGCTTATGTTATTCACATTTTCATATTTCACTCTCTGTTCCTGCTGTCTTCTTGATCACATACAGTTCGATTTGTTTTACCAAAAAACAAAAACCTTCCTCTGTCATGACATATTTATTTTATTCATGCCCTCATCATCCGTTACACTGCAAATCGCCAACGCCTAGGTAGGGAATAAAAAATGCTTACAAAACCATGATTCCAATGCCCCAGAACTATGATTTAGTTAGCGTAACTAAATCGTAACTGATCAAGAAACCATAAAGTGAAACATCAACCCTTCGATCAGATTCTATTTGATCAGTGTCATTGAATTATACACGCGTAGGATTTTTTACTTTTCAACGCGTAACCTCTGATGTGGAGCCTAGAAGTGCCAACTCCTTCCTCAATCTACTGTTGGCATGACCTTGGGTGATGTTATCATGTGACCACATGATTGCAGGCATGGCCAAAGGTCGTTTGAGGGAACTCCGCTTTTCTCCCTGCAATTCACTACATAGCTCCATGTATTATTTCTCAAAATCCTTGGGTTCGATTGTGGCCTTCTCAAGAAAAATTAAGACCCGAGCATGTTATCACCCCACAATGTGATAGGACCATTGATCTCACGATATTGATGGTTCTCCTAAACTAACGGTTCATATATGTCTTTTCATGATATGCGGATCAGATCCAACCTTCCTAAATCAACGACTGTGATTTATTTTGTGATCTGGGTTTCGGGAGTTTCAAATATCAAACCCTGCTTTCCTCTGTACGTCAATATTCTGGAGTCAATGATCCATAGACCCCTGTCCTTATCAATTTATGAATCTGCCTCTACTTCAGGAATTTTACCTTTCAACCAAATCAATGGTTCTGCATTCCCATTCTCGATCAATGGTCAATATCTTCTTCAGGTCTTCGGACTTCTGAAATCTCAAATCTCAAACTTATGCTCTGGATCAGACGACCCAGATTCACTTCAGATGATCCGATGCTTGAGATATTATTCAGATGATATGACAACTAATATAGTCTTTGGACGATCCGACGGTCAAGAATGTATTTCAGCTCTCCGACTCTCCGGGCTTTGGGGATTTCAAATCTCAAACTAAATTATTGAAGTGAGATTTCTCCGGAGTGTAACCTCCTCACATATTTAGACCCTAAACGAATGACATTTGTTGGATCAAGATATTATATAAAGAACTTGATCTGTTTGCGATTCAACTTTTCTTTGGATCAAATCCAATGACTCTCCATCTTTTCTTATCCTATCCTTCCATTTAATTTGATCTGACAGCTGATGGAAATTTGGGTGATCGAGATCTCAGATCTCAACCCTTGATTATCTTGTCCTTCCACTTAAAAGTGATCCAAATGTCATGAAGACACTCGAAGTATATCAACGATCAAGGATGGTTGCAAAACCACAACTTGTGAGTGATTTAACTCATCACCAAAAATCCGCAATTTGAGGTTGTGTGTTGTTGGTGAGTCAACTAAAATCGTCGATCTTCGAGGCTATAAGATCTAATGGTCCTGACTAATTGCGGGATTAGAAATAACATGATATTTAATTATCATTTCGATCTACGCAATCTATCCCTTCCGTTGATCTGATGATTGTGCATCCAACGGTCATGAATTAATCCAACTTAATCTAATCGTTTGTTAGATCAACCACAATTGTTGATATTTGGGTTTTTGAGATCTGATGATCTAGACCAATTGTGGGATTAGAACTAGTGAGTTTTTTAATTCTTCTTTCTCTCTCCACAAATCATCCCTGTCGTTGATTTGGCTTGTATATCCGACGGTCACGATCCTCCAACAATCCTCAATCCCATGGTCACTCATATGATCAATGTTAGTAATATTAGACAATCAACATGGTAAATTTCTTTATCATACGACTGCTGAGGCTTCTCACCATGAGCTTACACTTTTCCTTCCAATCTTTGATCTCTGCATACTGTCTGCTTCTCCTCTCGAGATTATGATTTCATTTTCACCATCGTCACTGCTATTATTTCCATAAATGACAAGAAAACTCTTCCTGTAAAACATGCCAACACAACTCATGCAAATCAACCACATTGATGAAAATAAGTTAACTTTGAGGCATTTAAAAGATTATTTTTAGAGGAAATATTTGTCTTGGAGCATGATCATGGATGAGTATGAAAGGAGACTCCTAGATTTGTTGAGGTATTTTGACTTCATAAAGGATGAGAAAAGTCAATATTCAAATATTACTAAGTGGACTACCTTCAATATATAGTGATAATATACATTATGATGAATCCAAGACATTGGAGGAAGCCATAAGGAGAGCCAAGTTCCTTTTTTATCAACATAAAGGAGGATCAACTTTTCAAAGATCTTGGGTTGAAAATAATAAAGACAAGTTGAATCAAAGAAGGAAATGGTTCAAACCACCTTCACTCATAAAGAATTTATATGGAAAACCAACATAGAATGAGTGCAAGATGTCAAATACTTTGGGAAAAGACGACAAAAATAGCCCATTAAGTGTGGGGGATGTCACATGTATAGATATTTCCCTCACAAAAGAGAAAGGAGGACAATACAAAAAATTCAATAGGTTGACACAGTTGAAGATATAGGAAGAAGCATGCCAATTATTTATGTAGCCTTGGAAAACAAGCAAGATGATTTCCAATCTCATATGATTGAAGTTGAAGGTAATATTAACAATCATCCTTTAGAAATTTAATTGATTCAGGAGCTATTTATAGTTACATATATCCTAAGTTGGTCAAGAGATTTATTTTTCCAAGGAACAATCATGGGAAATATCAGTTGGTTTAGTTAGCTACAAGAGCTAAAATAAGAACCAATGATACGGTTAAGGATTGTCCAATGGACATGAATGGACTCAGCACAAAAGAATATTTAAACATAATACCATCAGGTTCTTATGATTTCCTAATTAGTATGTATTGGTTAGACATGCTTTCCTAGAATTTTTCAATAAGGCATTCACTTGTCTTGATGAATAAGGGAACTTGATATCAATAATTTGCATTCCAAGAGCTGTAACAATGATATAAATTTTAGCTAGGAAAAAAATGAAGTGCTAGGAAATAATGCCAAATTTAAATAGTTCACATGGAAGAGGAAACTAAGGATAAGGTGCCAAGTCTTGAATATTTGGTAGTCCTGGGAGAGTTTGAAGATGGATTTGGAGAAATACTAGGTTTTCCACCTAGAAGATATATTGTTTTCTCCAGTGTCGAAGACACCTTATAGGATGAGAAAACCATAATTAAAGAAATTTAAAGTGCAACTTAGAGAGCTATTTAATAAGGGGTACACATTCTGAAGCGTTTCACCTTGGGGTTCCATAGTACTTTTTAAAAATAAGAAGGATGGAACTTTAAAATTGTGAACTCATTTAAGGAACATGAATAAGGTGACAATGACTAACAAGTATCCTTTTCCAAGGATAGATGATATTTTTGATCAACTAAAAGTTGCCAAGATATTTTCCAATATTGGACTCAGGTCAACATACCATCATGTGAGGATCAAGGATGAAGATATAACCAAGACAACCTTTAGAAAAAGGTATGGACATTATGATTTTATAGTGGTTCCATTTGGTCTATCAAATTCACCAGTTGTATTCATGTGTTTCAAGAATGGAATTTTCAGAGAGTACTTGTATAATATTTTCATTGCTTTCTTGAATGACATAATTACTTATTCGAAGTTTAAATAATAAAATGAGCATCATTTGAGGATGGTTCTATAGGTGTTACAGGAGCATAAAATGTATGCAAATTTGATCAAGTTCTCATTCTATTAGAATCATATCCATTACTTGGATCATATTATTTCAAAAGAGGGAATATCAGTGAACTCAGAAAAGATTAAGGTAATAAGAGAGTGGTCATTCCAAATAAATGTAACATAAGTTAGGTGATTCATCAAAATTTCATTCTACTACAAGATATTTATCAAATATGTAACACACCTTCCTTCTAACACAAAATTTAAAACACCCCATACATGTAAAATAAACCAAGGGGAAACATGCCCATAATTTAACATGAATCTAATATCATAATAAAAACCCATGAATGAAATAAAGAAATAAAACACACAACATTCAAATACCCATTTACACATTGGAATAATCATAATAAATACAACATAAGAATTGTATTCTTATTAAATAACAAATTGCTTGTGTATAAAGGACGTTCCTCCCAGACATAAGTTTCTTTTTAATTTTATCTCAACAACAAGCCACCCCTGATCTGAGGTTATGAGTCCACGAGGATATATATCCCTCTTTGTTTTCAGCTCTCCACATTCAGTAGCCCATTAACTAGGTTCTAATCCAAAAAAAATTCCAATCCACCATCTCGCTTCTCCAAAACTTGCACAAGTTGAGGAATTTACCCCCTTCTCTGCAAGCAATCCCTTGGGTTGTACCATTCATTTATTAGGGCTTCTAGTGCACTCGTTTTTTCAGGAATATCTCATCTAGGGACTCCCGAAACTCTCATATACTCTAGGAGTGTTCGTAGCAGCCTTCACAAGGTTCTTGAGCCATTTCCTCAATAGAAACCTACATCACATGCTCACAGTCCAATTTACAAC
This sequence comes from Picea glauca, assembly GCA_000966675.3. Classification (NCBI taxonomy): domain Eukaryota; kingdom Viridiplantae; phylum Streptophyta; class Pinopsida; order Pinales; family Pinaceae; genus Picea; species Picea glauca. The sequence goes on along the minus strand of JZKD02S0599724.1, from coordinate 406,665 downwards.
CACACAACCCTCTTTCTCAACATAAACACAACCAAAAAATGGTTTCCTTCAAGAACTACATGGCTGATTCTCTTCCCAACACTCAAAACTCCTCTTGCTACCCAAAAACAACATGTAAAAATTGTCCTCATTTCCTACTCGAATTTCCTTTTTCTCCCATGATTTCTTGACTCATACTCTTCCCAAGGATGATTGTACTTAAACCCCATGCTCCAAATAACTATAAGATGTTACTTATCATACCCATCCTCTTACATGAATTCAATTATTGAGTGCCTAACAAGTCAAAGGGAGTATTACATGATAAGTATACATTAACTTAGGAAATGACTTGGGTTTCCCTTGGATCCCTCTTTTATATTCCTCTCTTTTGTATTCATATCCCCCTATCATTTTTGTCCCTCTCGTATCGTATCCAATGACTATTATTTTATTAATTCTTTCAATATACATAATATACAATTCATCCCTCAACCGACATAATGTACATATTGGCTCACCAACCTAAGTCACATTTATAAAATTACATTATAATTTGAGGGGATTAAAACCAGGGATTACATATTGGCTATTGTACATTATTATTTTTTCACTATCCTTTGTGCACAACAGCCACTAGGTGTTCATACATATAAAAAATATAGGTTCTATGTCTTTTAATCAATATATATGATCCTTGGCCTGATATCACACAGGAGTTCCATCCCGAACATATATACATAGACACTATGGCCCCAAAACCATATATACATAGGAAGTTCAACCCAAAACCCATATATACATACACACTCTAACCAAAAACATGCACAATGATTTCATAATTCATCATTCTTATGGCAGTTCCTACAAATAATATCTTGTTCCCCTTAGTATTCACAATCAAAGGAAGTGTGCCCCCTTCTCTGCAAGAATTCTATCAATTTGTACCATTATTTTACCATGGCTCCAATGCACAATCGACCATGAAGTATCAAAGATGAAGCTTTCAGAATGCGAACTACAACCACTTTCATAATTTGTTGATTCTCACAACAATTCCAACCAACAAGAGCTCATTCCCCTCAACCTATGCAATCCAAGAAAGTGTTGCCACTTCTCTCCAATGTAGTCCCTCAGGATGTATCACTTATTTTATCAATGCTTCTAGAACAAGGTTGGAAGGAATTTTTAGATTTATGGCTATAGGAACTCTAGCTGTGATAATGGAATATTCAAACTTTAAAATAGTTGTAAATGTGTTTTTTGCATTGCATCTTAAGCTCCACTTTGCTTCTTTCAAGCTACAACAAGGCCACTCAAATTTTATCTTCTCTTCTCTTATCTTCTGGACCTTTGTTTTTTTTGTGACTAGTATTACATTCATTTTTCCTTTGAATTACACCACCTCTTGGTGTTATTCATTTTTTAGTTGTTCTTGTATGGTTGTCCCATGCTTCAAAAACATGCCACAATAAATAATTCATCTTATTGTTATTTCGTGACACACCCTCACTATTCTAACCACCATACCTCATGAATTACTAAACTTTGTCTCCCTTTCCATCCTCACCCTCCAAGCTCATGCATCCCCTTCTTTGCTACACATTCCCTCAAGTGATCCATCATTTTCCAAGGTGTTCTTTCAAAATGGGAGCACCAACTCACTACCATAATTTCACTATATGTCCATAACCGATGGTAATCATAGGGTTCCACTTTCCTAACAGTAGACTTCTTCCCGAGCTTTCCAACTTCAATAGTCATCATCTTGTCTATACCACACATATACAATCATCATGAAATATCAACATAAGAATTTATTTCTTAATCCAAATTTGTTTTATATAGGAAATCAAGTTTCCCAAGCATGAGATTTCTTCACAGAATGTTTGGCTCTTGGTGTATCACACATCAGTCTTCCTTATGGCATTATAACATTGCCATATCAAAGACCATTTTTCCTGCAATTTTTATTAACTTTCATTTATCCAAACAATTGTCAGTATTCATGAACATTATCATCTCATTGCAACATTTGTAATCATCCCATGAAGGTATTTCATTGTTATATTACTCTAAAAATGTAATCACAATTCCAACTATTATTCATACTAAAGGGAATGAAAATATCATTCCTTGCACATGTTGTTGGAAATTGGAATATGTAATGACGACTTGTCTGGTATTGTTGGAATGTTTTAATTTGGAAGGTAATAATGTCCATTTTTATGTAAAATATTTATCCCACATGCATCTTTAAGTAATATACTCTTGTTACCATTCATTATATAAAAAGGTGAAATTACATTTATCCCACATGTGTTTTGGGATGTAGATCTTGCATACCTATTGGTATTTAATAGAGGTAAGAGAGACCCATGAGATACATTGAAATGAAGGATCACATAATGATCATATACATTGGAATGATGTGAATATGGAGTGAGATGTGTGGGAGCTCAAGTGTAATATTGGGTATTTATGAAGAGTAAAGAAGACAATACCTTCTCATCATGGGGTCTTCACTCATTGAAACTGTGACATAGTGCCTTCATTCATGGTATATTAAAGAATACCCCTGAGTTCATTATATATTGATAAATATCTTCCAAAATACTTTTGTTGAACCCTACTCCCAATACATATTTCCAATAAAATAAACCCCTATTTTTACTAGATAACCCTTTTTATACCCCCTAAAAGTTATAAACCCCTTGAGACCCCACACCCCGCATTACGTACAATATATTGACTATGTAACAAGGTGAATCCCTCATAATTCTAGTGGATGTTTCCCCATTTTCGGGTTTTACCATGTATATCTGGTGTACTCTCCGTTTTCTCATGTCTGTTTCTTATTTTGATTATATTTTTTTGTATGGATAGGAGGCTAGACCAGTAAGGTCCTATTGTTTAATATTATTGTATATATATTCATGTGTATCAATATAATAGCATACCATGTTAGAATATTGAGACATGAATAAACATACAACGATATTAAACGACATAACCTTACAACAACATATAATCAAAATAAGAAAGACACAAGAGAAAAATGAGAGAACACCAAATATATGTTGTAAAACCACAAAATGGGGAAACATATACAAGAAGGCTCTATCTTCTTGATTCTTCAGAAATATCCAATCATACACTTCATCTTCCACACATCACAATCCATATTCACATCATTCCAATGTATATGATCACTATGTGATAATTCATTTCAATGTACCTCATGGGTCTCTATTACCTATATTATATACCAAGATGTATGGAGGAATTACATCCCAAAATACATGTCGGATAAATGTAGTTTCACTTCTTTATATAATGAATGGTAACAATAGTGTATTACTTCAAGATGCTTGTGCAATAAATATTTTACATAAGAGTAGACATTACTACCTTCAAAATTAATACATTCCACCAATACCAAACAATTCATCATTACATACTCCAACACTCCCCATTAATGATGACAAGGGATAAGGAACACTTATGGAGGAATATGGCATTACTATAGCTTCCAACATTCCCTACAAGAATAAGAAATACAATACCTTCCAAACTAACACATTCCAACATTCCCTATTAATGAATACTAGGGAGAAGGAACACTTATGGAGGAAGATGGCATTACATCAACAATCCCCCTTGATGAAAAATTTCATAATTTCCATAATATACAAATAATAACACACTTCATGTCATGGATTTGATGAAGATAACAATTTTTCCTCACTGAATTATGAAATTGCACCTGAACCAAGTTGTACGATAAACTCTTGCATAAAATCACGATAGTGTACAAAAACCTTAAATGGACAATACAACATAACATGTGGCTATCAAACAAGAATCACAACCATAATTCAATTTATAGATAAATGAACTCTTGCAGAACACCACCAATAGTGTTCATAAACCTCAAATGGCCAATACAATAGAACATGTGAAAAGCAAATAGTTGTCCCAACCAACATGCATGACGCAATACTATTGTAGTAGTCTCTATTACGTATACAAGAATCCCATATCTATGCATCAAAATGTTTCCAACATAAATTTTTTATAACCAAAGAAATCTACTTAACATTACATTGCAAATACAAGACCCCAATGGTCTATCGATAAAAAAATGAGCCCCACAGATAATCATCATGACTTTATAGTAGAATATGACACTTAATTACATTGCATTATTACTACAATATGTTGATATGAAATGGAATTTCATTACGTTACATGCCCCTTGATTATAACTTCAAACATCCTAGATAAAGTGGGAAATAGTTTCAAACTTTGTTGTTATCAAGGATTAACTGAAGAAAGGAATAATGTAGGAAGTCATTACAACTGCAATCGGATTCTCAATAAAGTGCATGAAGAAGACACTTGCAACTTTAAAGAATGAATGTTGAATTAAAATATCAATATGTTTAGAAACTCAAGATAGGAACAATCTGCAGAACCAAGCTATCCCACAAATCTTGACAAAAAAACCTATGGATAAAGTGAAGAAAATAGAGAGCTAATATGCACATAAGAACTTCCAAGAGTAAAGAATATAATGATCACGATAAGACCATAAAAATGAAATTTATTTTACATAGCAAGGGTCGGAAACAACATATAGAGCATAAAATATGATCAGAATAAAAAAGATATCACTTGAAAAATCTAGGCATAAATTAACTAAGCCTTAAGCATTGGATGTTTTCTTGCTATCACCATGAGAAAGTACTAGAGATACATGCACCTAAAATTGTGAAAAATATCTTCCACACAAGTAGGTTAGTGAAAAAATATTTGGTACAAGATACAACCTATGCACATATTATTAGAAAAACTAAGAAACAATAATCTAATGTAAAAATAAAAGAAACTAATAATAGATGAAAAATATGAATGTGTTTACCTCTGATGAATACTGGAAGAAATTACCCTCTCGATGATCTTCCACATGTCAAAAAAACACTATGGAAATTACCCTAGATCTGAGAAAATGACATTCTTAAAGGAAAAACACCCTCCACAACAATCAAAACAACCCTTTGATCAAATAAAAATAGCCTTGTTTATCCTTTTGATAGAGATAAACCCTTTGACCATTCTAAAATGGTCGAGACATTGAAAAAAATGGATGAAGCTATTGAATCATCAAGGAATTTTTCAAATACTAAGGATGAACTCAACACCAGAGAAAGAGATAGACAAAATATGTAATGAGATCATTGTCCAAGAACATGGCATAAGATTCACTCTTCCATAAAAAAATGGTAAATAACCCTCTGTGGTTGAGGCCATGTTGCATGTTGCAATAAAATCATATTTGCAATATGAATTAGAGAGGCATTCGTACACAATGCAGGAAAACAGATCCCATAAGTGAAAACATGCATGCACGGTACATGAGGAATATGAATCACAATCATGTGGCATGGTCATACACGCAGTGAGTGAAACCACTTGGTAAAACTCTCTTACCCATTGTAATATTCCCTCAAACAAATAAATTGGCCTCTTAGATGGTGAATGATCCTTCAATACCTGAAATGCGAGTAAAATTATTCTTTCAATAGGAAAATAATCCCTCAATAAAGCAGATTAACCTCCCAAATATGCAAATTGAACCCTCACACAGGTGGATCAACCTCCAAAAATTGAAAATTACCCCTTGACACCTGGAAAATGCCAAAAAACAGATTCGTACAACAAAAATGCAATCACTCTTACATTGGGCCACTTTTCTGACACTTTATCGAAAACTTTACATCATAAACACATTGTGCTTCCAATGAAATCCCGAACTCGATTTATCGTCGTTATAATCTTGTTGCTCTTTTGATGAACATGAGTTCATAACTAGATAGACTCCACTTCTAATGAAATAGTTAGTCAGGTGTTCTATGAAATATTCGTCGGTCTCTCATCGGTTGCCGAATGACAACTTAAACCCATTTTTGTCATCATAGGAAGGTAGGAACTGCAATGACATAGGTTCGCTCATTGTTTCAAAAAATTTCTCATTGTAAGAGCAATGACTCTTCGTCAAAATGTTCATTGAATGATAAATCACTAAACCATGAAAATTCATAGAAAGAGAGACAATCATTTTTCGAACTATGCATTGAAAGAGAAACGACTAAACCAAGAACATTTATCCCAAGAGCAATGACATTCATCGAACTATCTGATGCAAGCGCAATGAATAAACCATGAACATTCATCGAAAGAGAAATGAGTATTCTCTGAACTATTCATTGCAATAGAAATGAATAAACCATGAACATTCGTCAAAAGATAAACCACCATTCTTTGAATGAAAAAATGACTAAACACAAACATTCATTGAAAGATCCATGAATTGTTGAAATCTTCATCAAAATAAAAACGACTAAACATGACCATTCATCGAAAGAGAAACAACTAAATCATAATCATTTGTCGATAGAAAAATGACCCTTCATCGAAAGAACAAGGACCCTTCCTTGGAGTAAAATTGAACCGTAATATAAAGAAAAATGACCATGTCATCAAAATTTCGATGGAGACTGTATAAAATTTAAATATATATATATGGAAAATATAGGCCATGAAGTGGTAGAGGAAACATCATTGGGTGTGGTAAGTGAGAGTATTTGTTGCAGGTCGAATGGCGATCAAATATTGATCACTGAAAGGATCAACGAAGATATATTGCCAAATGATATCATATAGGAAGAGGTTATGACCATTGATCACCAGTGGGATCAATGGTCCAGACTATTGTGAATCTCGAGAGTTTTAGGTTGTTGAGAAGGGAGTGGAATCGCGACATCCCAAGACTGAGATATGAGGTAGTCATCTAGTATAGTAGTACATATCAACGACATTAAGAGAGAAACAATGGAGGTGTTGAATGTGGAATAATATGGATCATCATATCAATCTATGCCACATCATGATTGTGGATCTAGCTCAATATTCTTGTGGTCAAAACTATAACTAGAAGTGGAAGAACCATCATTGATCACTGTAAAGATCAACGGTGATATGAGATTCAATGATATCATGGATCATTTAGATCCAACCATCTATCAGGAGAGGATATCAAGGGTTTTCATTGAACGTGCATTGATAAAGCGCTTGGGATTTAACACAGAGGAAATCATTTGTGCAATGGTTTATTCAAACCACCCTTGAACATATGGAAGAGACTCGTGGAATGTTGTTCCTCCATACAATGGTTTTATAAACTATTATTCGTCCATTTGTAGGGTTACATCGATGTATTGTTGGTTGATGTAGTATATCAATGGCATATGATCAACACACACCACAGAGTAATGCACCAGTTAAGACACAGGCCTCGACCCACGTTATAGTCATGCGGGTTAAAGAGAGGAAACATGGTGTGATATTATTCACAAAGATACCCGCCACCTCGAGATCCTAGCCATGATTCAAACCTCTGCACTTAAGCCTTTGGTACTTGGTGTTGTTCGTGTGAGTAAAAGGAGCTTGCAACGGTTTTGAAATATATCGACATGTTAATGGTGAATTTTCTATGAACTTCACAGGAGGACGAAATTAAAGGGATTCTAATAATGTTGGATTCAAAATGAACCAGGGTATGTATGATGGTAGTTGATTTTGTAGCGATTTATTGAGTCTATTTTCATGGGAAAAAGAACCCATAGGTCATGGGATCAAAATCAGTCATCCTAAGGACCTAGATATTGGTATTAACAAATAAGTCCATGTATATGTTGAATTTTTGTAGGTGATAGTATTTGTTGCATGTTGAATGATGATCGACCATTGATCATTGAAAGTATCGACAATGATCTGTTTTCAAATTATATCATATATGAAGAGGTCGTGACTAGTGATCACCAACGAGATCAACGGTCTAGATTATTATGAATATCATTATTTTTGGGTTGTTGAAAAGGGTGTGGAATCCTAACGTCTCGAGACCGAGATACATGGCAATCATATAGTAGGCATACTAGTTTTTTCATACTAGTATTAGGCATCTACTATAGGACTTATCCTGGAAATCAATATGGAAATTTGTAGAAGATATTGGAAAACAACAACTATGAGCATAAATCAACATGCTTAAAGCCCGTTTTTTCTACCAAGCAAGTGTTATTTTTTTAATTTTTGTATGTACCTATATCACTATCATTCGTGGAAATATTTTAATATATATTGTCCCATTTCCTTTGAAAATAAATAAAATAAAGGCCATTAATAATTTCCGAGTTTTATGTAGGTAGTGTTGTTCCTGAGATGATTCTTGGCTAGGGAATTATGTCAAGGAATTCATAATTATTTTCAATTATTTTCAATGAGTTCATACAAATAAATAACAAACCAGATGCATTTTATGACTACTTTTTGGGATTACAAGTTCTAGTATAACTAGTGCATTGGTTGGGACCCCACAAAACAACAAGAATTCAAAACCATTCAAACTTGCCCGAGATATTACTTATCCTCGAAGGAAATTCAATGAGATATCCAAGTTCAGACCATTTCAATTCTTAGTCCCCATTAAAATATGAAAGTATTGTACTCAAAGGGACATTTTCATCCCGCCCCTGTTAAGAACCCCAACCTCTCTAGTGGTGGAAATAAGGAAAGCACCCTTGGTGCCACTACAATTAGTAAGTGTATATTTGATGCTATAAATGGAAAAGTGGAAAAAAATAAAGAAAATTTTTCCTTGCATTAAAAAATATATATTCACACCAGAGTATCCATGGCTTCATTTCCTTGTGATCAAATAAAATGTTACTCGCCTGATATTAGCATGAAAAAAATAAAAAATAACATACTAAATGATTGATAATTTAAATTAACTAAACCTAATTTATTTTAGTGCTTCACAACTGAACGTCTCCAATGGATTAAATACCTGCAAACATATTACCATGAGTTAAATGATAAGAATGTGTTTATCCATTATTCTATATATACTTTGATGCAAAAGAAATTTCTAGTTACCTCTATATTCTATAACACAAGTCCATCATGTAGTGAGTGTATTCTTTCCTTATGCTACATTGTGATGAGGTATGTATATTTCTCCTTGTCAAAGACCTAAAATTCCGAAATTAAAAAAAAAAAAACTTTTATTATATCATTTATTCAACCATAATAATCTTTTTTACTTACCTTCCTCCATAACTTCTCGCCACCTAAGTTATATTTGTTTTATACTAATTGCGAGTTGAGAAACCCCATACTTAACAATATTTTTCGAGGTTATCCTAACTCCTATTCCATAAGAATTACTAATGTGATAACGTATATACATATATTCTAAGTTTCCATATTCTGAGGTTATTCCTATTTCAACTTGAGGAATAACATGATTATTTATGTAGGTCTAACATGATTATTTAATTCTCAAACCATCCTACGGTTAACACTGATATTTGATACAAGCTCCTTGTTATCATAGTGTTTGAATTTTATATTACGTGATCCTTGTTAAACATCCTCATATAAATTTTCACCCCAAGGTATATCGTTTTCCTGTCACACATTACTTTTCATATGTATTAATTTTTGGTTTATTTGGACGTTGGCTCTTAATAAAAGGCATTAGTATGGGATTTGATATGTATTAATACTAACTCTGTCATATCATGCAGTGGATAAAATTTGGCACACAATGAGTTTTTATAACGTTCTACGAGGTTATTAAACCCATATGGGTACCATCCTTAATTTCATTTTCCACCAACTTCTCTTCCTTTAGCCAACATGTCCTACAATTTTCCATGAACCACCTATAATTACCATCTCGAGACGAGATTTCCTTGGTGTTTTTCCTGAGGTTGTACACGCGTAGGGTCTTTTTTGTTCCAAGTGTTAGGGTTTTGGATTGAACCCATAACCATTCTGACCTTTCCCGAGTTTGGTTCATTTCACACTTCATGGTTTTGTTTCTCTGCTCTGCATCTTACTCTGAGAGGTTCTCATAGTGTTGAGTGTTTTCATTATGTGAGTACTTAACGATCATGGCACTATTGGGTTTCTTATGGTTGTGTCATCATGGAAAACATAGTTACCAACTTAACGAGAAATCCACAAAGTTCTCATTTTTAGGTGGTTTTTCGATATTTTAAATTTTTTGATCCACAATATCTCCACATTGTATTTTTAAATTCTTATTTTTCATCGATTTTCAAATTTTTTAATTTTTTTTATTCAACGATGTTTTTAGTCATTTTTTTATGCTTCTTTCAATATTAAAATTATTTTTTACCATTTAATTTTTTTTAAGTTAAATTTTTTCATATAATTTTTCCTCAATTAATTTATTGTTCCATACTTTTTAAATATAGTGGAAAACATCATTTTTAACACATTGTTTACCTTTACTTCAATACATCGAAAAAAATTGTAGTTAAATAACACTATTTTTGAATATTTAGCAAAAAATACACATTTTATAGTCATATATAATAAAAAAAAACTATATATTTTGGTACATATTCCTTAAAATAACATTTCAAATAAAGCATAGAGCTGAGCGCAAGTGGGGCATTGTCGTCATGGAGTGGCATTAGATTAAGCTTCATACAGCATGTCCAAGTTTTGGCTAACGCGGACAACCCTGAAGATTTGGTCGTCCACCATGCTGCGAACCTTGAAGATCAAGTTCAGGTGCTCTGGGTCAAGGAGTGGTGGCGGGGGGTGGCGATTTTTGCTTAGAATCCATCTCCTGGTGTGCATGCTGCGTTCTCTGCGGCTGCGAGTTGTTGTTTCCTTCCGGTAGCTCTTCCTCTACCAGGCAGGTGGAAAATTCCTCAGTGGGAGCGTCGTTGGGACTATGTACATCTCGTGGGCAGAGCGGTGGTGCTTTTTCTTCAATGCACATCGGGGGGTTCCAATTGTCTGGAACCGTAAACATTCGACTTTCAGAGAATTTGTGGGGGAGTTCCATAGTCGGTATTTCCTCAACATAAGTTCTGGGGGGCGAGTCTACTACTATGGACTCCCTGCTTCTCTTCCTCTTAGAAAGAACCAGAGCTCGTTCAAACCGTTTGTGCCTTTTTCGCTTGGAATCAACCACGTACCATCCTTCTCCTCTGCAGGGTCTTCCTCTAGCTCGCCGCATAATGAAAATGAGGACGAGAGCCAGGATTTCTCCTTCGCTCCTATTCTCGCTCAGCTCTGTGAGCTGCAAATGCATCCTAAGGGTTCCAAGAAGGTTGATAAGAGCATAAATGGTGGCTGCAGCCATTAAGGTCGAGAGCTTAATGCTCTGGCTGGCTGGCTTGTTCTCGCGCGTGAGAGGCCCCGTTAATAGATGGAGGCCGACTGAAGTGAGACCCCTCATAACTAGCAGGGATATGAGGGCGGTTGGTCGCCATAAATGGCCCCTCCTAGCACGTCTCCACGTGTCCATCCTGCACCGCGTGGCACCTCATCTAGGGGTCTTCAAGGGAATATTAAAACTAATCAACAATATCATATATCCCAAATTCCTCACTCTCAATAGACACATTATAATCTTCTTCAACGTCGGTTTTTTCTTCCATTGTGTCATTGTGTTCTTCCATTGGCTATTTGATATCCACAAGTTATACAAAGTAATCCTTTCCGATCATTTGTCCAGTAATGGTACTTGAGTTTCCTTTGAAAATTTTGCCACCTTTGATTCACTAAAATCCCGTTTCCTCAAGCCAACTTCTTGCATTTTATTTGGAAGAGATGGAATAACATTAATTCTGTGTTGAATACAACTACATTGCATTGGGTCACTTTCAATGGCTATGCAATTCCTTCCTTTCTGTAAGCAACATGCTAATGTTGTACCTAATCTCCAAATAAAAAATAAATAATGAAGTTAGATACTATAAAAAGACATAAATTAAAGATAATATAAGATTGAAGTATGATTTCATAAATATTAGATCACAATTATTACCTGAACCCAAGAACAAATCCAAAACCCAATCTCCTTCATTTGAAAATGTATCTATAAGATAATTAATTAATGCTTGTGTTTTTTGATAAATGTTAACCATCTCTCCTTTCAAATATTTTTCCTCATATGATATCTTTCTAATCACAACATTGTATACCAATATACTACTAGGAGTCTCTCCATCCTTTGCATTGACAAGAATAGAATTATAAGAATCATGTGTTGTCTAGGTTGTAAGATGTATACTCTCAAAATCACATTTAAATTATTCTCTATTGGATCTCTAAATATTAGGCTTGTGCATGTAACATAAATAAGTGAAAATTCAATTAACTTGTGAATTAATAAAATTGTTTTCTAATCTTAATTGATAAATATACACTTTCAATATCTTACCAAATAAACTGCATCATTGTATTTTCTTTCCCCTTGAAGCTTTATTGTACTAATACTTGTTGTGTGTTTGAATGAAATACTAGAAATATCCAAAGTGGTGATTTTGTAACTTCCATAAATACAATAACCACTTTATTGAAAGCTTAGTAAGTATAAGGTTGAATATCATATCCAATGTTTTGGATATTATAACCATGAGGGATATCTGCAATAACTAGGGAGTATTCTTTTTTAGGAACAATATTTTCAAGTTGTTCACAATCACCTAATATAAATTTACATTGAACAGTGTCGAGCCCATTCCAAATGTAGTTATCAAGGGTGTCATCAAGTTGAACATTTTGAACACGTCGCCTTTTTTCTCTTTCAAACTTGTCTTTTTGAATAAAACTTATGAAAGTTTTAGGTACACCATATGCATTCTTCTTTGGCATATTTAATGAAACAAACAAACATATAGTTATATATATAAATATTAAAATATAAATAAATTAACTTACAAACGAATAATATAATTGTAATAAATCAACATACCTTTTTGAATGCAACAAAAAAATGTTTCAATATTGCTGAAGAGCTTGAATCTAAATAGTTGAGTTTAACATTATCCCAACTTTATTCATTCAACATCTTGACCATTTCCTCTTGTATTCTCATATACACCTTGTGAGTAAATAAATAAAATGGTAATTTTATAATGATATATATATAACAAAATACTTAGAACATTGATATGTTAAACTGAAAAAAAATAATTTTCTTGTCCTAACATAAATAAAAATAACTCAAAAACCATACTTTTTAAATCCATCACACATTTCTTCCATTGACAATTCTCCTAACCTAACATGTGATAATATAGTTATGATAATTTTATCATACTTCACTCCTTGTATTGATCTCCAAGGTGTTATAGTCATAACATCTAGAATATTTTTTATGTTAGGACCTATCTTACTTGTGCCACATATCAATGTTTAGCCTTCTTAAATCTCTGATTTTTTATACTAACATTTTCCCATAGGGTGAAGATATCATCTATCAAATCCCATAACTGTCCATTTCTAAATCCCAATTCAAAATATCTATCGACATCTCTAAATATATCATTTCCTTTGTGATTTTTTTCTTTTGTATCTTCATTATCAAGTGGGAATCATATTTCCATACAACATTGCTTCTGAAACTTGAAATCAACATTTGATCTCTCCCCGCAACATATTTCAAAAAAATCATTATGGATAAATCTCACCCTTTGAATGAAATTCATAGAAATTATGTAATCATTGTCTGTGTTATGATCCCATTCCAATAAATTTTCTTCTGAATATGTTAAACTGACATAAATTATGCATTTTATTGTCTCAAAAAGAGGATTATTGGGATATTCTTGCATCAATTCACTTCTAGCCTATGAAGAATTATTTCCTCTAATCACATAATATTTGTAGTCAAAACATTTTGATCTATCAAATTATTCCCTCATAGGAACTTTCATTGGTTCAACAATAACTACATAGTCAACCACATGTGCATATGGATTGTACCTAATCAATGCTTTCAAATTGTGAATATTCAAGTGATGCAGTTTTCTAATTTGATATTTTTCTTTCCCTTTTGTGGGTTTATAAAGTTGTTTCAAATTCAACTAAAATGTGTGGCCATCATGAACTAAGCTATCCATCCTTATTCTATTTGGAATGACATTTTGTGTTTTTTTCATAATACCATCATGTTATAGTCTAAAAATACCTTACCTATGCATACAACACATTGGCCTTTCCACTTACATTCTTTTCAAAAATACTACTGAGGATTCTTCTTAAAAAAATATTTTTTGGAAAATGTGCGTGCCCTACTGAGCTAATAGATTGTGTACACAGGTGTGATGAATATTAGTTATCCTATGTACATACATAATATGCATACTAGTTATCCCACATTTACCTCGAAAAATTGAAAAAAATATAAAATTGCAAGGAATTCGGAGGAGTTTATGGGTTATCGAGGGTTTCCTAACCATTTTACCCCTTGTACCTGTCCCCAAACTGAATAGCCATCTTGTTATCATATAAAAAGAGGTATTGGGGTGTCATTTGAAGACACAAGAAAGAGAATAAGAAAACTCTGCCAAAATCCCTTCCCTTTACTAGCCCAAGTTTTGCATCTTATTCTAAGTTTTGGCCTCATCCTTCCCCTCCAACCCTTTCTTATTATAAAACCATTTATCCTTTCCAAATTGATAAGTTGGTTGTGAGAAGAAAGCATGATATTGATGCACTTGGAGCCACGATATAGGACCCTGTACATGGTTCGTGGAATGATTGTCGAAAAAGCTTGTAATCATTTTTGTCTTGAAACTTATTAAAAGAGTTCATTCTTGTCCCAAAATATTATGCCTATATGATTTTATTGATTTATGAATTTATGTCTATATCTAAACCTTGAAAGTTATAAGTAGAGATTGCATGTGTTGTAGCATTTTTTTCCTAATCTTTTGTAGGTCATCTTTGGGAGGAGACCCACAATCTAGGAAGCTGCAAAGATGAAAGAGATCTACTTCGGTCGTAAGGACTAAAGGTGCACCCATTGACCTTCTTCCCTCTTTCTTGACATTCAATTTAGATAGTTTTTGGGTAACTTAAGGGTAGAATAGTCTTTTAATGGAAGTCAACGCTCTTCCCTTATAGGGGGGTTTTCCCCATAGCATAATTGACGACTCCATTAGAGAGTCTCTCTAGGGTATTAGTGGGAGATTTTGGTTTGATTCAGTTTTTTCAGTTTATTTTTGAGTTTTTCAAGTTTTCTGAGTTAGTATAGGGTCTCTCGTCACCTTCCAGGTGCCTACCAGCCTTCCCTGCTGAGTCACCTATCCAAGTTTTTTTTTTCCTTTTAAAAATTTTCAAAGGTGTATCTACCATGTCCTCTATTTAGGCCACACACATATGTAGTATACATAATATATAGCTCGCATGCATACGTAGGATGCTTGTGAAATGCCTACGTCTCTATGTTTTGGAAGGTTTTTAAAAAAAATAAAAAATACTTTATCTTTCCTTACAAGAAGCTTTTTTCTTCTCAGGCCTTCTTGAACTCTTCAGGGTCTCTGTCAGTGGTCTTTGGTTGGGTCAAAGTTTGAGTTTAACTTTCTCTTTGTAAATAACCCATGTTGTTTCTTCATTTTATTTTGTTTTCTTTAGAGTTTTAGTGTCGACCTATAAGCATTAGATCCTCCTGTGTATTATAATGAATCCCTACGTTAAGGCAGTGGTTTAGGGTCTGTATGAGTCTTGGGTTTTATTTTCTCTTTATCCAGTTTATGCCTTGAAAAAAAAAAAAGATCATTGACTTGTGTTTTTCTAAGAATTTCCAAAATAAAAAAATAAATATTGCTCTCAATTATGAATTTAGATTGGTAATTGTATCATAGGTTGTCTTTTTACAAAGGAAAATAGTTCTTTTTCAAAGCTCCTTTCTTGTTATTTCCCTGGAATTTTAGTAGTTTGCATCATAGAATGAAAATCGCATTACAAGAAACTTTTTGCATTATAGGATCTTGCAATACTATTTTGAGAATTTTGCATTTACAAAGATTTGAAAGCCTTTTCTTTCAATTTGAAGAATCTAATTTACTTTTTCACGAATATTCTAAAGTCTTTCGTGTCTTTCGTCTCTTCCAAACACCATAATTTGCACGTCCGTACCATTTTGAGTAAGTCAAGACAATTGAAATCAATGTTTAACACTTAAAATCAATTATACTTTTGTTTGTAGGGTTCACCAAGTAGTCTAGGCTTTAGGGCCTTGAAATAGGTGTGGAGAGGAAACTCTTCAAGGCCGTCTAAAAAACATGGGAGTCTATGATAGGGAGTGTCAAAGTCCAGTATCATAATATTTAGTCGAGACCCCCCTCTAACACAGGGGATAAACATGAGACCATGTAAGGAAAGGTAGAGGAGATAACCCCTCAAAGTTGGACCGAGTGTTGTGGGGATTGTATATTGAGGGTTGTTCTTGGGAATTACATTGATCTCATTTGACTACGGAGCCTCATGGACCTGGAATCCATTCAATATATGCAGTTTTATTCTAGACCATTTGCCTTCGGGACCCTTTAAAGTATTTGTAATTTGTTATCCTTCTCATTACAATCAACCCTCCTATGGACTATACCCAATTGGTGAGTGAATGGGAATCGGAAACCCAGTTGCCTATTTTTAGGGACTTGCATGAGTGACTATAGGGGTATACCGTGGTACCCAGGGAAAATGTCATATCATGCTTTGCAGAGTATACCCAGAGGCTGTTTCCATGGTCGAGTTACACTTGCACCGATAAGTTTCTCTAGTGTCGATTGGCATAATTGTTCTTCCTTCCAGTCAATTGTTTTCTTGATTTTTCGTTAGGAACTTTTTAGTGTGTGTTGTGTGTTTCATAGTAGCTAAATCTTATAGTCTCGATTGATCATTTCACAAGGTGGAATATAAACAACTTCGTCATTTTCATAAGCTTTAGGGCCTACCTTCGATTACATTTGAGCCACCTCCGCCACCATTGAGTCGTAGGCTAGATCATGAAGTCTCATTCGAAGCTACCAGGCCACAGTAAACTATACCTGATATGGATATGAGAGAATACTTTCCTGCACCGGTGGAATCCATTATTTCTAACCTTGAGACTCAAGGTTTGAGGCCAACAAACCCTCCAATCACAGAGTTATTGACGTCGCTTCTAATTCATATAGTCCCTCCCGAGTTGACTTCAACTAAACGACAGTTTGTTCGGTGAGGGATGATGGAAGAAAATATTGTTACTTCATCAGGGAATCCTCATACTCGCATCTCGACTTTCGAAAGAGGGGGCATCGTACATCCTCCCCTGCCTCCATCTGTCATGACTATGATCATCCAGACACCCACTTCTTTGGGTAGTGGCACAATCCATTTGATGACCTTACCCACTATTCCCTCTATCCAAAACGTGTCTAGCACTCCCTTTTCATATGGGATGTCATGTTTTGAGTCCAGTTCGATTCTAACCTACTCTGCTCTAGAGAGCATTAGTCCGGGGGAAGGGATCTATAATGTTACCTTACAAGGACCCATCGTGGGCACCACTACCCCATTTAACGCTATCCCTTACGGTGGGGTTCACATCCCTCCTCCATCCCCTTAACTTGAAGGAACTTTCCAATAGTCGATCAGGTGGCTTAATACTAACTCTAGTTTGTTAAGTGGGGGGAGCCATGGAACTCAATCCTACATGAGACCAATGGGATCTATTCCTTTTTATTTTTTCGATGCATTTGGAAACAACTCTTTCTTGGTGGGGGGAAAACCTGTTTTTGGTCAAAAAAACCCTACGCAAGGTATCATTCCATTGCAGGGAGTGATGAAAGGAGTTTACGCCTCATAGGGTTCTTGAAATATTTGGCAAGGCTCGTTTTCTTTGCAAGGGATTTTGATCAAGGGAAGCCCCTCCCACACTTTGTGGAACCCTGAGAAAGGTTCAGTACCTATGCTAGGAGAGTTGGTTGGGGGAATCCCCAAGAAAGATCTTTGGAACACTTTACAAGGAGCAATCCCTACACAAGGCAAGTCATCCAACATCGGGAATCAACTGATGATGTAGAATCAAATGCAAGTCGCTTTTACTAGGCAGGGCCACCAAGGTCTCTACCAAAACCCTTGCCAATAGTTAAGATTTTCCTGGAAACCTGGTTCCATTCAAAATCCAGTCCCCTCTTTTCATGTAAATTTACCAAAATCGATACTACCTTTTCTGGCAACTCTACATTTTCCAGAAATGTCAAGAATTTTGAACTGAAGATTTTCCAGGTCCTAACAAGTTGCCAACTAGGTCTTTCTTTGAACTCAATTTTTCTCTAATTTTCAATTGTCAAACAAGGGTTTGTTGTTGTTTTATAACAAAAAAATGTTCAGTAACTTCTTTGTTGTTCTATTACGGTTACATAAGCCATTAAGGTGCTCTAGCATGTAGTTTTTGTCACAAGATGTTATCACATGCATACCATAAGTTATGTAACACACCTAGAGATGTTTTAGAGATGAAATAATGTTGTTCTAAACACTAGCATACATGAAAATGAACACAGTTATTTTTGGTCAACATGAACCTAGATAAAAAAAAACCCTCGAGGAAAACCAGTTTGGAATATGAGTGTATAAATGTGGAGAAAAGAAGGTGGAATACACCAAGTACAATAAATATATGACCGTGATACAATAACTACTTGAACCAAGATGAGAAACAAGTCCAAATGAATAAGATGCACCCTAGGAGGGTACACCCTCCTCACAAGTTTCCAAAACCACTTAATTGAATCTCTCTTCCAACTGGAAGCTTCGATGAATAAACCCTTGCACCAAACTATGAATCTATGTTGTATATCTCCACTAAAACTGTCCTCAAAGAAAACTGACCTCTACAAGTCCTCCCTGCTAGTTGTGTGCCCTCCTCCTCAAGTGTGCCCTCCTCCTAGCAAGAACAAGATCCAAAAATAAATGAAGGACTAATCCTCCTGGCTACCTCCATGAGTGGGGTTGCCCAAGGTTTCCTCACTCAATTCCTCCAACCTCATCCTCATATCCTCTCCCAACTCTCTTGGTGAATATAACAAGGAATAATGAGCCTCTCCTTTGCCCTTGCGCCCTCCTTAAGGAAGCATATGAAAAACTAAATTATGTTTGGATGAGATCACATCATCTCATCCCTAATAAATGGTTGAGATCATCTCAAAAGAATCTCAACTCAAAACACACTTTACTTAAGTTTCCATAGTTTCACTTTATGTCCCTCAATTCACCCACAAAGTGAATTAATAGTCATTTTAGGCTTAAATGACCAAATTTCACTTTTGACTTAAATCTCTCGAGTCAAAGTGAAATTAGACATAAAGTACATGGTACATGGTACAAAGTATTTCCCTCTTGTGTTTAGAGGCTCACAAACACAAGGCGACTACTTTCCAAGGTACCCCAATCTCAACACTCTCTCTTACCGAGGAAAGTGCCCTTCACCACCAATATCATTCCTATAGTGGACATGGTTTCCTACTGGAAAATACTCAGTGAGTATGGTTGTACCTTGATCAATGAATGTAGTCTTTACTCAATCTATGTGATCTATAGATGGAAGTGTCTCTCCACCTATCCAAGATCACTTAGATCTTGGTATCAAACCAAAGATCTCAACCTTGGTCTCCCACCAAGGATTTCTACCTCATGGCATCTCGCCAACGATCACTACTCTTGGAATCTCACCAAGAGTCACTCTCTTGGTATATCATAAAGAGTGCCCCCCTCTTCGTATTTCACCAAGAGTACCTAGATCTCAAAATCTCACCAAGATCCTAAACTTGGCCTCTCACCAAGTAGCTTCCACCTGAAGTGGAAATAAAATCTGATATGCCCGTCTCTGTAGACAAGTGAGGATCAAGCCTCCATGGTGCCCTGCCTCTCCTCCTCATAAATCTTTGATTCTCTGAAGCCCTTGCACCAACCCTCTATCTTGACAACTTTGAAACTGAAGTTGTATTGAGTGGAGAAGTCACCCCTGATGATGGTGTCCATGAAAACTAAGTCTGATCTCCCTCTGAATCACTACTATGAGTCAATATGTCCTCCTCAATTATGTCTCCCCAAATGACACTGGATGGTGTGACAGCTGGAAAACAAGTAGCGAATGCACACTCTCTCTCAAACTGTGCATCGAACTCAAGATCCTATTTTATTGTTGTTGAATCATCATGTTGCTTTTTATACTGCTTGGGACATTGTCCTACATAGTGAGACATCTCTCTACAAAGAAATCATCTCACTGTGCTCATGTCTCTCTTTTTACCACCACTTCTCTCTCCCTATGGTGGGGCCCCAAAATTGGGACCCTGTCGACCTCCCCTGCCAGTCTTATTCTCGCCCTTTGTCCAAAGAGAAAGATCCTCATCACCCTGCAATTTTTGTTGCTATCGAGAAGTCGTTGATGTAATTCTAGTATCCTCCTGAATGAAATCATCCCACAATCTCTCCCAAGTGGGCATGATATCCCTGGGAACAATGCCACAAACAAAAGGATCCTGTGGTTTGGTGAAGTTGTTTAAGGTTGTCCTCACCATAGATTCCGGGTCCACTACATGTCCAATGACTCCAAGCTCATCTCTGATTTGGGCATATCGTCTAATGTATGAAGTAACCAACTCATCCCGGAGCATACGAATTCCCCTGATTTGATCATACAGAACCATATTTTGGTTCTGGTTAGAGCTCTTATAAATCTTGCATAGAGATTCCCACATCTCAAATGCATAGGCTTTCCCAGTCAAGTGGGGAATGATGTGATCTCGCATTGCATCACATATCATCCTCTTTTCCTTGTTTTTCCTCTTCCTAAAATATGCTAACAAGACAGAAGCAGTAGCAAAAGGAACAGGAACAGTCGCCTGACCTACATCCCACAGTTTGAGGTCCTCTAAGACAAAGCCAATCTTGCATTCCAAGGATACCAGTTTCTAGGTCCATCTAGCCTATCCCCCACACACATCTAAGATGCTGACATCACTACCCACTACACTCAAAACAATGCTACAAATGCAAAGGAATGTTGCCTCACTCCTGTCACCACAGTTGTGAAAAGAGGCAAATGAACACCGACCTCACTCCTACCAATATAGGTGTGAGAAGAGGTCGTGAAAAATCATCTTCACTCCTACCAAGTATGTGTGAAAAGAGACTCATGAAATGTCCAACAACTGTTCTACAACTCTCCACAAATTTTTTGCCAACAAGCTGTCACTGAACTCTCTCAATGGCTGTCTACAAAATATTCCCAAAAGATGTCTAAAATAGTCCACAAAATGTTGTCAAAAACTCAACAAAACTTAGCAACCAAGCTCTGATACCATGAATATTTTCCATATTCTAACAAGATGCCAACTATGGATTTCTTTGACCTCAATTTGGCTCTAAGTTTCAACTGTCAAACAAGGTTTTTTTTTCGTTTTATAACAATGAACTGTTTAGTAAATTCTTTGTTGTTATGTTACGGTCACATAGGCCATTAAGGTGCTCTAGCATGTAGTTTTTGTCACAATATGTTAGCACATGCATACCATAATCTATGTAACACACCTAGAGATCTTTTAGATCTGAAATAATGTTGTTCTAAACACTAGCATACATGAAAATGAACACGTATTTGTGGTCAACATGATCATGGATAAACCCCCCCAGGGAAAACAAGTTTGGAATGTGAGTGTATAAATGTGGAGAAAAGAAGGTAGAATACAAAAAGTACAATAAACAGATGAATCGGATACAATACAATCTTGAACCAAGACGAAACACAAGTCCAAATGAAGAAGATCCTCCCTAAGATGGTGCACCCTCCTCACAAGTTTCCAAAACCACTAAATTGAATCTCTCTGCTAACTGGAATATATGATGGATAAACCCTTGCAACGAACTCTAAATATGTGATGT
>JZKD02S0599724.1:327894-352713 GCA_000966675.3 Picea glauca | reverse complement strand
TTCAGGGCCTACATGTACAATTCACTTTGTCATCTTCAAAAATTCATTTCTCCTTAACCATGAGGATCCACGTGAAGTGCCACATACCACCGGAAAGAGCATGATGTATACTATCAATCCATGGGTTTTGTATCTTCATTTTCATTTTCCTTCATATCCAAATAACTTCATCAATCTTCTGGTCCAAAACCCATGACTAGGGTTGACATCAATGACAACAACCAATCTTCCAACAATTATCACACACCAAATCCATGTTTTGATCGTAAATTTTGAATGCCAATATGGGTTCTTTTGAAATTTGGTGCGGAGAAGAAGCATATTACCATTGTCTTGCTGATAAAACAACATTCTGAACCATTTTGTAGTTTGGAAGAAAATTGAAAATCATCACCTACAGGAAAGTTCGCAACACATACTGTCAAAGGCGTTGCAAACTCTAACAGTTTGAAAAATCCGATCTATGTGAAGGGTGTCAGTTGTCAGGGAAGGTTTGAATGGTTTCCTAGGAGTTATTTGGACATGAGAGACATGTGTTCCATCTCTAGATCAAGCAACATGACTTGTTTCAAAATTAATTCATCACAATAGACAAGATCCAAAAAAAAATAGGAATTTGTCATGTTTTTGTTGGAATCTCTTGTAACATACTCCTAAATGGAGAAGAATCCTATGTAGATTCTTGGTTTCTACCTCCTTAGAGTAGAGAGATATCATTCAATATATATGAAGTGGATTTTGATAAGGAAAGGGTTGGATTCATGATCCAAGAGAGGAGAGAGATGGAGGAGCCATTTAGCTGCTCATTTGTAAGTCTGGGGGCCTGTTGTAATTAGCATTTATGCCATTAAATATTCATGAGAGTTGTTTATCATATTCTCTTCTTATATTTATCATTTCTTGTTATATTCTTGAATGAATATATTGCAGGTTTTTAGGATCAAAGGTTTCCTTTGATTAATGGATCCCTGAGTAACAAAGGATCTGTTGTAGATGGCCTATTCATCATTGTTTTTCTTCAACCATTTTTCAATCTATTCTATAGATAGGATCTTTGTTTAGTAGACATTATTATTTTTATACACTTATTTATTCTAATCATCACCATAAAAGATCTTAACCTGATATTTAGATTTATTTCCTTCAATGTGTAGAGTAATTTTGACTCCATGCCCAATGGTAGATCATTGATCTACAGTCAGATTATTTCCCTATTTCTTGTTCTTTCTTGTTGATCCACCCAATTTAAATCGATTTAATTTTCCAAATTCTGATGGGTAATAGGCTTGTTCTTAAAGAATTCTAAGAACAAATTCTAGTGATAACATTTTGGGCGTCATTGTCGGGGATGAAAATGAAGTAATCTTCCATGTGAGAATGACATAGAACAGATCCAGTCTTTGACGGTGAAAAATGGTTGGTCACATGATAGAGACTACATCATTCACTTGGTGACTCCACTCCATGAAGAAAGAACATGTTGGAGACTTCACTGCTACAGGATGGAAATGACAATGGATGATATCCTTCCTCAGAGGTATGAAATTTGTGATTTCTTAAACATAAGTAGTTTTCCACATCTAGTTCCTACTATAGTTAAATGGGATGACTATCTTCCCAGATTCAGGGGAATCAAGTATGATCATCCCTGTGAGCACTTATTAAATTTTCATAGATGCATGCTTGAACATTATTTTTTTCATGAGGCTGTCTTAATAAATATGTTCATATTTTCTTTAGGAGAACATGCTCGTGAATGCTATCAAACCCTCCCCAATGATAACATTCATTCTTTGAAAGAGTTTCACACTGTTTTTCATCATCATTACAAAAAACACTATATGGTTGATATTATTTTTGAAAAATGTTGTAAATAATTTGAACCTTACATCCAACATTCAATTAGTATTCCTTTTGGTTATAAGGATGTTGGTGATAGCAACACTGTAGAAACATGTGTCCTTGATTCAAATGTCTCTAGCAGTTTTGACTATTATACAGAAGATACCCTAAATTCTGATAAAGATCAAGTTGTTGATATGCATCCATCATCTCGAGAACATCTTGAGACAAAAAATTGTTAATAACAAGATTCAATTTTTTTTTACAATCAACCTATTTTTTATGAATATTCTAGTGATGATGAGAAGCATATTTTCTTCATGACATATTTGTAATCTATAAACATTGTCCATGTATTTGATTTTTATATATATGATTCTTGGGAATACAATGGAGGTGAAAATAAAGAGCTACATAAATAGTTGATCTTGCCTTTATCACCAAATAATGACCAATAGGTTGCAAAAATTAGCTTCCCGAATGGAGAATACAACATTGTCAAAGGAGTAGTTTATACACACAGTTAACCATTTCTTTTGAAAATCAAAAAGAGGTACTCTCGTATGATTTTGATGATCATGTGATAAGATATTTGGAGTTGTATTGACATCATCATTCTTATATTTATGACTTCATAAATGCATATTTCCATACTTGAAAGAATGGGATTTTATTTTTCTATTCTCTAGTCTTCTCAGCCAGATATATGCTTAAAGATGGAAGTAGATTTCAGTTTGTGATCCAGTTACTTGTATGGTTGTATTGGCTTTACCATATAACTTGAGCAGGAAAAAAAATTGGATAGAAGTAGGAATGTATATAAATAATCTCGTATTTTCGAGTATTTTTTTTTTCCAGTTTGGTGTTGTTTGTAGAAGAATAAAAACATAAGACTCCATAGCCCAATGGAGACACCAATGGATTCAATATTTTTTAATTTTTAAGTTTGGATAAAGTTGCAGGGATGTTCTCAGTATCATGCACAGGTCTGCATGTTCGTGGTAGCTCACAAGGAGCATTCCATCCCTTATGGAGCCAATGTTAGCACATGAAATGGTTAGGTATCTTTGTTTCCAAATCACGAGGAAAGTTCGCAACATACTTATGAGTACCTTATGCAATTATCTTTCGTTATTACAACTAAGAAACATGTCAAGGGGAATTTTGTGGTATTCAACGTCTTCATTTAATGAGACTTTCAAGGATTATGTCACATAATTTCTAACAGTCTCCTTGAAGTGTGTTATTTGATTATGAACTTGGCATTGCAAACTGGAACTGTGAACTTTTAAAGTCCCTTTACTACCAAGTCTCAAGCATATTACTATGGCACTCTAAACTCTACCCACTAGTCAAAGCTATTATCTTAATCTCACCTTATCATTTCTTTTGCAAACAAGATTTTTATCCCACTGATATCACAACACTGCAAAATTATTGATTTAAATATGCATTACCATTGTTGTGTATAAGTGTTTAGGAAAGGTGAACTCCATGTAAATCAAGCTCTGTCATCAAATCCAAATTTTCCTGTTCACCCTATTTTCAAATACCAACTATCAAAGGAATTTACAGAAGAGTTCATTCAAATAAGTGAGTATGGAAATTCAGCAAAACAATAAGACTCACAAGGGAGGGGAGATTGTGAGGAATTAACCTTATGATACGCATTTACAACATTTTGGTGATGGTTATGAGTTTTGAACTATAACTAGCAGGTTTGGTGTTTTACCTCCCATTATATATCAAGATTATGAAGTTGTGTTGCATGTTTGGAATCCTGGTATAAGTTTTGAGATATTGAATCTTTGGAAAAAGTGAAACATGATACTACAAGAAATTCCACATCGCCTAGACTCACTGGTGTTGGGAACTGTAATTTGGGACAGTTTGTAGCAATTAGCGCACATCAAAGTCATGTTTTGATCGTAACTTTTGAAAGCCAATATGGGTGCTTTTGAAATTTTGTGCAGAGAAGAACCATATTACCTCTGACCTTCTGAAAAAAAATAAGCCCCACCCAGTTCGTAGTTTGGGATCAAATTCAAAATCATCACCTACAAGAA
This sequence comes from Picea glauca, assembly GCA_000966675.3. Taxonomy (NCBI): domain Eukaryota; kingdom Viridiplantae; phylum Streptophyta; class Pinopsida; order Pinales; family Pinaceae; genus Picea; species Picea glauca. The sequence goes on along the minus strand of JZKD02S0599724.1, from coordinate 348,805 downwards.
AATTCGCAGTACATGTTGTCAAAGGCGTTGTGAACTCTAATAGTATGACAAATTCAAGCTATGAGAAGGCTGCTAGCTATCGAGGAAGGTTTGAATGGTTTTCTAGGATTTAGTTGGACATGAGGGACATGTGTTCCATATCCATATCAAGCATCATGACCTGTTTCTAAAGGCATTTATCGCAATAGACAAGATCCCAAAAAATAGGAATTTGTTTTGTTTTTGTTGGAATCTTTTGTAACAGAATCCTAAATGGAGGAGAATCCTATGTAGATCCTTGGTTTAGAACTTCTTAGAGTAGACAGAGCTATTTCACTATATATGAAGTGGATTTTTATAATGAAAGGGTTGGATTCATGATCCAAGAAAGGAGATATTTGGAGGAGAATTTTAGCTACTCAATTGTAAGCTTGAGGGCATGTTGTAATTATAATTTTTATAATTAAAGATTCATGAGAGTTGTTTATCAGCTTGTCTTCTTTTTTTTCCCATTTATTTTTATCTTCTTGATTGAATATATTGCATGTTTTGAGGATCAAAGGCTTCCTTTGATTAATGGATCCCTAAGAACCAAGGGATCTATTGTAGATGGCCTGATAATCATTGTTTATGTTCAATCATTTTTCAATATATTCTGGGGAGAGGATCTTTGTTTAGTAGATAATTTTATTTTTGGTCACTTATTTATTTTAATCATCATCATATAAGCTCTTAACATGATATTTAGTTTGATTTCCTTCAATCTACAGAGTAGACTTGACTCCATGCCCAATGGTAGATCATTGATCTACAATCAGATTGTTTCCCTCTTTATTGTTCTTTATTGTTGATCCACCTAATTTAAATTGATTTAATTTTTCAAATTCTGATGGGTATTAGGCTTGTTCTTAAAGAAGTATAAGAACAACTTCTAGTTCTAACATTTTTGGTGTCGTTGTCAAGGATGGAAATGAAGTAATATCCCCTAAGAGAACGACATAGAATAGATACAATCTTTGATGGTGAAAAAGGGATGGTCACATGATAGAGGCTGCATCATTCACCCGTCGACTCCACTAGATGAAGAAAGAACCTATTGGTGACTTCACTTATACAGGAAGGAAATGGAAATGGATGTTATCCTTGTTCAGAGTTATGCATTTTATGATTTCTAAAACATAGTTGGTTTTCCACATCCAGTGCCTACTATAGTTGAATGGGATGACTATATTCCTAGATTCAAAGGAAAAGAGTATGATCATCCCAGTAAGCACTTATTAAATTTTAATAGATCCATGCTTGAACATGTTTTTGTTCACAATAATTTATTCGTCAAGATGTTTATATTTTATTTAGGAGAACATACTCGTGAATGGTGTCAATCCCTCCCCAATGATATCACTCATTCTTTGAAGGAGTTTCACACTGTTTTTCATCATCATTACAAAAAAAATTATCTGGGTGATATTCTTTTTGAAAACAGTTTTAAAGAATTTGAACCTTACATACAACATTGAATTAGTATTCCTTTTGGTTATAAGGATGTAGTGATAGAAACATTGTAGACACATTTGTCCTCGATTCAAATGTCTCTAGCAATTTTGACTATGATATAGAGGTTTCCCTAAATTCTGATAAAGATCAAATTTGTGATATGCATCCAACATCTAGAGAACATCTTGAAACAAAATTTATGAATACCAAGGTACATAAATTTTTTACAATCAACCTATTTTTTATGAATATGCGAGTGCTGATGATAAGCATAATTTCTTCATGACATCTTTGAAACCTCTTAGAATTGTCCCTGTATATGATGTTTATGAGTATGATTCTTGGGAATAAAATGGAGGTGAAAAGAAAGATCTACAAAAACAATTGATCCTTCCTTTATCACCAAATGATGACTAACAGATTGCAGAAGTTAGCTTCTTGAATGGAGAATGCAACATTGTCAAAGGAGTAGTTTATACACATAGTCATCCCATTTCTTTTGAAAAGAAAAAAAAGGTACTCTCATATGATTTTGATGATCCCATGGAAAAATATATGGAGTTTTATTTGGGTCATCATTCTTATATTTATACTTCATAAAGGCAAACTTCCATAGTTGTAACAATAGGATTTTAGTTCATTTCTTTTTCTATTCTCTAGTCTTCTCATCCATATATATGGAAGTAGATTTCAATTTGTGATCCAATTACTTGGATGGTTGTATTGTCTTTACCATATCACTTGAGAAGGCAACAAAATCGGATAGAAGTAGGAATGTATATAAAGAAGCCCGTATTTTCGAGTATTTTTTTTTTTTTTTTCAGTTTGGTGTTGTTTGTAGAAGAATAACAACATAAGACTCCATATCCCAATGGGGAAACTATTGGCTTCAATATTTTTTTAGTTTTTAGTTTAGATAAAGTTGCAGGGATGTTCTCAGTATCAGGCATAGGTCTGGATGTTCTTGGCAACTCATAGGGAGCATGCCATCCCCTGTGGATCCAATGTTAGCACATGAAATGGTCAAGTGTATTTTCTACCAACTCACTAGGAAAGGTCACAGTGTACTTATGAGTACCTCTTGCACTTATATTTCATTATTGAAACTAAGAAATGTGTTAAGGAGGATTTTTTGGTATTCAATGCCTTCATTTAATGATATTTTCAGGGATTATATCATAGAATTTCTAACAGTCTCCTTGAAGTGTGTTATTTGATTCTGAACTTGGAACTGCAAATTGGTGTTGCAGACTGAAAATTCTAACTTTTAAATTCCCTTTTCTACCAACTCTCAAGCACATTACTATGACACTCTAAAATCTTCCTACTAGTCAAATCTATTATCTTCATATCACCTTATCATTTCTTCTACAAACAAGATTTGTATCCCACTGATATCACAACGTTGCAAATTGTCTGATTTAAATCTGCATTACCACTGGTGTGTATAAGTGTTTACACAAGGTTAACTCCATGTAAAGCAAGCTCTGTTGTCAAACCCAAGTTTTCCTGTTTACCCTATTTTCAAATACCAGTTGTCAAAGGAATTAAAGAAGATATCCTTCAAAGCAGTGATTATGGACAGTCAGAAAAACAAGAATACTCACAAGGGAGCGGAGATTGTGAGGAATTAACCTTATGATATGCATTTACAACATTTTGGTGATGGTTATAAGTTTTGAAATACAACTAGCAGTTTTTGTGTTTTTCCTTCAATTATATATCAAGATAATGAATATTTGTTGCATGTTTGGAAGTATGGTATATGTTTTTAGATGTTGAATATTTGGAAAATGTGAAATAGACTTCTACAAGAAAGTTTGCAGTGCCTGGACTCATTGGCGTCACAAATTGGTAATTTTGGACAATTTGTAGCAATTAGCACACAACAGAGTCATGTTTTAATTGTAACTTTTGAATTCCAATTTGGGTTATTCAGAAATTTGGTGTGGAGAAGAATCATATTTTCATTGAATTGTTGACAAAAAATCATCTTGACCCAGTTCGCATTTTGGGAGAAAAGTCAAAATCATCACCTACAGGAAAGTTTGTCATGCATGTTATCAAAGGCATTGCGAACTCTAACAGTCTGAAAAATCTAAGCTAGGGGAAGACTTCGAACTGTTAGGGAAGGTTTGAATGGTTTCCTAGGAGTTAGTTGGACATGAGGGACATGTATTCCATATCCATATCAAGCAACATGACCTGTTTCAAAAGGAATTTAAAACAATAGACAAGATCCCCCAAAATAGGAATTTGTTATGTTTTTGTTGGAATATTTTGTAACAAACTCCTAAATGGAGGAGAATCATATGTATCTCCTTGGATTCAACCTCGTTAGAATAGAGAGAGACAATTCACTATATATGAAGTGGATTTTCATAAGGAAAGGGTTGTATTCATGATCCATGAGAGGAGAGAGCTGGAGGAGCAGTTTAGTTGCTCATTTGTAAGCCTGAGGGCCTGTTGTAATTAACATTTCTTCCATTAAACATTCATGAGAGTTGTTTATCAACTTGTCTTCTTTTCTTTCCAATTTCTTGTTATCTTCTTGATTGAATATATTGTAGGATTTGAGGATCAAAGGCTACCTTTGATTAATGTATCCCTGAGTAGCAAAGGATTTGTTGCAGATGGCCTGTTAATCATTGTTTATGTTCAAGCATTTCCAATCTATTCTGCAAAGAGGATCCATGTTTAGTATACGCTATTATTTTTGTTCATGTATTTCTTCTAATCATCATCATATAAGTTCTTAACCAAATATTTAGCTTGATTTCCTTCAATCTGTAGAGTGTTTTTTACTCCATTCTGAATGGTAGATCACTGATCTATAGTCAAATTGTTGCCCTATTTCTTGTTCTTTATTGTTGATCCACCCAATTTAAATTGATTTAAGTTTTCAAATTCTGATGAGTATTAGGATTTTTCTTAAAGCAGTCTAAGAAAAACTTATTGTGCTAACATAGTGTTTCATTAATACAAATATCATGACTATGTTTTCTACTTGGAGGAGTAGTCCACATGACGATTGGCATTGGTCGATGTTGAGGGGTTAATTTCGATGATGTTGATGATCATGACAATGACGATGATGATAATTGTAACATCCCATTCTATTGAGAACACTTATATTGACTTATTCTTTTAGGACACTTGCGTGCAAGTGATACGGTTATGGTACATTATGATGTCATTTCAATTATGAGCTATATATGATGATGATGATGATGTATTGTGATTTATTGTTACTTTCATATATGTATGTATTGACAGATATTATTGAGTAGTTCTCCTGAGTGTGTAGGACACATGACATATTATGGATGTTGATGGAATTAGTGGATTCCCTTGGACTCCGTATTTAGTCAGGGAGTGGATTGTATTTTGTTTAAATACTTCATTTTACGCACATGAGATATATGATTGATTACAAAATTATTTATTTCCATGGATTATAAACACTGTTTTTATTAGTATATGAAGTCTTGATGATGCTTGCTAATCCGAGTCACATAAGGAGTAAAGGGGCCATGCACATAAACAAGACATTTGAGGGAGAGGTGTGGTAGTGTCCCTATCACAACCTAATATAACTCTCTTCGTGACCTGAACTATAGGTTAACGATTACCTAGTTCAAGAGTTACACGATGTCATGAGGGAAGACTGACATAACCGCTCATGAATAATTATAAGGGGTGCACAATAAGAAGGAATCCTTATTCCTTAGAATCCCTTAGTCTCTCACAAGGTCGACCAAGTGGAGTGTGGACTCCAAGGGTCGAACAAACTTCCAAAAATATTCAAAAGGAGAGTCGCACCCTTGGAGGATGGAGGTGCATATTGAAGGGCACTTCGCGAAATTAAAACTTGCGTCAATAAATCTAGGTGGCCTATAAAACATTGAAATGTTTAGACCTTGTTAGATAATTTATTAGTTAGTGAAATATAAACTTAGAATCCTAACAAGAGTCTAATCCTAATTCTAAGACTAAGTCTAACTATAAGTTTAATTAAGAGACTAATTAAAAACATTAAATAAATCAAAAGAATTCAGATAAAATCAAACTTTTGGAAAAAGGTGAATAACAATTTTAAAAGTTAGATAAAATGCACATCTGTGCATGAAATTAATAAAGGAGATTTTTAAAATAAAAATAAATAAAACATGAGAGAATGAATGTACACATAGAATAACATCATAAGTCAAGATACCACTAAGTATAACTAAAAGAATACTCATAATCCAACTCTAACTAAGATCTAGTTAGGGGACACTCATTAAATAAGAAATTGGGGACAACTAAGAGAAAAAATAGGAACACATTTCAGAATGTGAGGCAAAATGGATTTTTAATTAAAATAAAAAGGGTAATGATCTAGGTGGAAATTGGTGGCCACCCACCTGTTCCAACTGGATTTTTTTGTCATTTTTTAGTTTAGCAGGTTCTTTTGTACTTCTTTGTAATTGTGGGTTCTACACTTTCGAGGTTGATTGAATCCCTACACATATTCAAGGTGGATACTGGTGACCTCCCACCTAATACAACTAGCTTATTTTGTATGTTTTCGTGTCAACACATCTTGTTGTACTTCCAAGTCTGTTTTGGGGCCCTAAACTGTGTTATTTTGTCATGCCATAGTAAAATTGTATACGTAGTCAAAGTTTGACAACATGATGTGTATTTCTCTAAAATACCTTTCCAATGGGCTATCACGTGCCTAAAAAGGAGATCATATGAAAACGTTATGACCCCGGGAAGTTAATGTACTAACTTACCCAAACGAGGCCCACATGAATTTTTGCGTTTCATCTCCTAGGGTTAGGTTTTTGGATGTCTAGGGTTTTGGAATTCATGTTTATCATAAAAAAAGGCCTTCATAGCCTCACTGTAATGATCTTTTGGAAAATATGCGTAGTTGTCAGATATCTTCTCAGAGATAAAGCTTCCGCCATTCTAGAGAGTCTTCCACTCTGTATTTTTTCCATATCTTTACAATTCTTTTAATAATAGAAATCAAGTATTGTTTTATTTCTCTGTTTATGGAAATTTTCATGAGTGTTTCATTGTAATATCTCTTCTTTCATTTCGTTCTGAAAAATAATCTAGATCAGTTGTATCTGAGCATGCTTCTCTTGATCGTTTTTCAGCGCATGTCCTCAATGAGGTCCGAGTATAGCCATTTGGATCTCAATCTTGTCTCTCTTGAGGACAATCACTCTCACGCGCCCAAGAAACCCTCTATGATGGCAGAAAAGAAAAACAACAGAGTAGAAGATTCTATTAACATGTTTCTTGAGCAATCTCTCGCACGACAAAGGGATGAAATGATGGATAATTTTTCACACATCCTTCAATGCCTACCGATAGAAAAAGGAACATCTTCATCAAGCGACCATTTTGGAGGAACCTCTTCGTTCAAAGTACAAGTTAATTTTGATATTCCCATATTTGAAGGTCAGATAGATGCGGATGCCCTAGAAAAATGGTTAAATGTATTAGAAGTTTATTTCTCTGTTCAAAATTTTCTAATAGGTAAAATATCACCTTCGCACTCCTCAAGGCTCTCCCCCATGTCAAACATTGGTGGGAAACTTACTGGGAGAAAATTTCCACAAAGGAATAAGGAATATATGGGGCTGAGCCCACTTGGGATTTTTTTGTGTATGTGGTCAAAGAACAGTACTACCATGTTGATAACTATGAAGACTAGTACATGAGATGGACCACACTATGGCAAGAGAAGAGACAAACATTTTCGGAGTTCACAAATACTTTCCATACCTGGTGCACCAAGATAGGTATCGAATACATTGAGCGACATATGGTTCTGAAATACCGTGGGGCTCTGGATAGGTACATACAAACCGATGTTGATTTTCTAAACATCTCATCATTGGGAGCTTCCTATTGATATGATGCCAAAATCAAGAAGAAATTTAGGCACCAGAACAAATGGGAATTCGAGTCTGCAAATCTGAAACAACCAAATCATGGTAAGGAAAACCCTAATGAATAGCCTCGAGACAACCAATCCAAGACACAGGAAAATAAGGGTAAAGGAAAGATGAAAAATGACACTAGGAAGTGGTGTGACTTCCACAAAAGCCTCTGGAACAACACTGATGAATGTCGCTTGAAACAATCATTAGCGGCTGAGGTCAAAGACATGCAGCTGAACCCTGATTCAGAATCCAATCCAAAAAATATTGAAAACAGTAAGAACATCGACGCAAACCCCACTGCCACTATTGCAACCACAACAATTCCACCAGAAGAATCAATAGATCCTAAAGAGTAGGAGAACCTATTCCATTCACAGATGTGGGTGAAGGGGACCCCGCTACTTTTAATTGTTCATAACGACAGTAATAATAACCTCATCTCAACTAAGTCCATCAAATAGTTGGGGTTGTCAACAACACTACACCCACAACCATACAACATCGGGTGGCTTCACCAGGGATGAGATATCCATTTCATCCAACAGTGTCGCCTATCATATGGAATCCAAATCTTCAAGGATGAGGTAGTGTGTGATGTTTCCCCTCTTGATGTATATGATGTGGTTTTAGGCCAACCATATATGTGGAGACATCATGTTGTCTATGAGTCTAGACCCCGTAGTATCATTATTACTCTAGGAGGTCAACTCTATCATATACCAAAGGTAGTTCCAATTAATTCTCCATCAAAAAAGTGTCACAAGGTAATATCTCATACTGTAAAGTTCATCCTCTTCATAGTCTATTCAAAGGGTGCACATAAGACTGCTCCAACCATTGCAAGCTCAACACCTTCTATCCAACAAAAAAAGATTGTCAAAGAGAAAGAATATATTGTTTCCTCACCTACAATGGTGCCTACGCAATGCCCTATCAAACCCATAGACAATAGGTTGGTGGAGCATATTCAACCTCGCCAACAACCAGTTTCTGAAAGTCTTCCACATACCAAGAAACATGATGCAGAAGCATCGCCAACGAAGCACAAGCGGAGGAAGCTAGGCACACTGGCACACATTTTGAAGAAGTTTAAATTTTGAAGAATGTGTATCATGCAGATATTTTGAAGGGAGTTGTAATTAAAGAACATCTTAAATGTTGTAGAGTTGGATGGTTCATGAAGACATCAGAGAATGTATTTTCTTTTAATGTAGTCGAGTGTAGTAGAGATTCAATGTGTTCAATCTGATTTGTCTGTCACAAATATTTATTGCAATAAATGTTAGTATTTGATATCTTTTAATTCAATAGGATATCTTTAGATTCGTTGGAGGGAAGAACTTGAAGATACCTCTTGTATAAATCTTTGTATTGTTTCCTAGTAGAGGTTATTGACACTCTAGTTATTGAGAGTTATCACCATTGTAGCAGAGAGCTGAGAGCTACCGAAAAGCAGTGTATGAACATATGTATATTTCAGTTGAACTAATATAACAGAGGAGCATTGTCCCACAAGTATGATGTTGATGCACCTATCTGAATGAGTGAATGGTATAATTTCTTTTTATTTTCAATTCTCTATTATTTCTTGTTCTTGAAATTATGCATGCATTTACATGGGTAGATGTATGAATCTGTGAGATTTTGGATAAGTTTCAATTGTTTCTCTTTTACGAGTGAATGAAAGTGTGCATAGTGTCCGCAAGGAGTGCATTGACAAGGTCTATTTCGATTCGTAAGCTCAGAAGAGATAACGTGAACCTTATGCGTGAAAAGAGTGCATAGCTTCCGCAAAGTGTGTGTGCCAGAGCCCAGTTGATTCAGAAAGTTCTGGAGAGATGGCCTGAGAAATGTTATCTGCAAGGAGAGTGTGACCAAGTCTTCTAAATCATAAGCGTAGGGGGAATAGATGAAGTTTACCACAGAGTGGATGGATTTCAAAGGAGAACCAATTGCAAGGCATGCACAGGCTGAATTTAGACTAAGTGTCAGAAGGAACACTCTAAGGAGACAAGATTTCGAGAAAGAAAAAGATTAGGAGGTAAAATGACGAGAAATATTCTAAGGAAGGATTACTTTAATATTCCTCTGATTTAGCAAAGTGAGATCCGCCCAAGAGTGATTAGAATCATTCCAGACCGCTAGATCTGGGAGGAGTTGCACATAGGACCATCATGAGGTATTTCAGAGGTCAGAGTTCGGGACACCTTGAAACACATAAAGGTGAGATCATCAAAGTCACGAACTCATGAGGTGAATATTAACTGTTAATTGAGAGGATACACATGGAAATGGATTAGAGAAATTGGGAACCAGAAATCCAGAGGAAGTAAGAGTGGAGTAAGCGAAGTTTCGTGAAGTTGTGAAACCCGAAGCTTAATATGGATTGTCAGATTCAGGGAGACACGTGGCAGAGACTCATGAGTTCGGAGGAAGTGATTTTGGGAAGAAAAAGAGGAGGATATTGCATTATTGACGGATCCCGAAGTGGCGAAGGGTTGGTCGAGGGCATAGCCCGTGGTCACATAGAATTGAAAAATTCTAGCGCAATACTAGGAGTCACTAATCAGTTTTTCCAAGCGTAGAAGAGAGGAGCTGTCAGTGGTTCAAAATTACCCGCGACATCAAGGGGACCTGTGCGAGTGAGTAAATAGATCAGGGTCTATCAAAGGCCCTAACAACCAGTTCAGTTCAGAGAGTTTGAATATCCAAGTCTGAGAGGTCACAAAATCCCTAGGAGAGAAGGGGGTTGTGTACACCAAAGTGGTATAAAAGAAGATACAGAATTAAATTATGTAGGTAAAGGAGATAGAGAAGTAGGCTGGTATCATCGGGTGGTATCAGAAACGTCAACACAATTCCTCCTAGGAGACGTGCATAGTTGTCGATAGAAAATAGAGTTATGGAAAGGGACATGAGATAACTCAGAGAAAGTCTGGATGCCATGGAAACATTGCAAAAGAGAGCACATGATGCTGGAGATGTCAGTGATGCAAAAAATGAAGAAGTGGAAGTTGAAGAATCTATAGCAGAGGATGTTGCGGAAGAGCGTTTGTTGAAAGTGATTGTTAAGTTGGGATCTAGAACAAAGATAAATATCCCAATGTATGAGGGTAATTTGGACATCGAATAATTGCTTGATTAGATACAAGAAATGGACAAGTATTTTGACTATGAAGATGTCGATGAAGAGAAAAAGGTAAAACATGATGTCACCATGTTCAAGGGACATGCAAAACTGTGGTGGGATGAATTGCATGATGAAAGGAGAAGGAAAGGAAAACTAAATATTAATAGTTGGGATCGAATGGTAGCCAAGCTAAAAGAAAAAATCATACCCAAGGACTATCATATAAATCTGTTTAGGAGGTTGCAGAACCTGAGACATAAAGGGATGACTATGAAGGAGTACACAAAGGAGTTCTATAGAATGAACATCATGGCTAGACAAAAATAGAGATATGAGGGAAACGTTTCCAGGTACATCAACGGCCTGAAATATGAAATCCAGGATGAAATCATCATGATGACCATAAACACCGTGGAGGATGCGTACCAGGTTGCAATAGAAGCAGAGGAGAAGTTGCCCAAGAAGCAGAGTCAACAAAATAGAGGTAGAATCTTGAACAGAAGCAAAGGAGTTTCCCATGACAAGACACAAAATCCCAAAGGTGAGGCAGAGAAACCACATAGTCACTCTGAGAGAGGAGGAAGTTCCCTAGGCAGGCATAGTGGTGGTAGAAACTATTTCCCTAGAGGAAGAGGAGGAGGTGAGATAAAGTGTTATGCCTATGGAAAGGTAGGACACATGTCTTGGGAATCTCTTGAGAGGAAGAAAGAGGGAGGTGAAGCTCACATTTCGGAAGCAAAAAAGCAATATGTAGAGGTATAAGGTGCAAAATATGGGAGATCTTTGATGATGAAGGAATTTCTCTTGAAGCTAGAGCCAAAAATTGAAAAGTCAGTGCTGAGGAACAGTTTGTTCAGAACAACTTGCAAGAATAAAGACAGAGTATGAAAGGTGATATTTGACAGTGGGAGCACTGATAATTTAGTATCCACAGAGATAGTGGAGAAATTAGAGCTGGAGATGACTATACATCCGACGCCATATAACGTCTCATGGTTGCAGAACAATCATTAAGTAACAATCACTAAACAATGCCTGGTTGAATTTAAGATAAGAGGATATAGAGATGAAATTATATGTGATGTGATTTCCATGGATGTATGTCATGTTTCTTTGGGAATACCATGGAAGTATGAAAGGAATGTCATTCATGATGGGAGAATAAATACTTATACCTTGGAGAAGAATTGTAGAACACACATGTTACTACAATTGAAGAGAAGAAAGTGAAGGAAGAAACCAACATGAACATACTTCTCATGAGTTGGAAGGAACTCCTAAGTGAAGTTAAGAAGGAATAGGAGATGTAGTTTGTTGTAGTGAGGAAGCCGAAAGTTATCCTTCCAGGTATTTCTATAGAGGATTTTCCTGAGGAAGTTCAGGAGCTATTAGAGAATTTTGTTGACATAGTAGTGGTTGAGTTATCGAGCTCATTTCCACCTATCAAAAGTATCATCCATCACATTGACTTGATACCAGGAGAAATCCTGCCAAACAAAGAAACATACAAGTTAACACCTCAAGAGAATGAGGAGGTGAAAATATAGGTTCAGGATCTGTTAGATAAGGGCTTGGTCACAAAAATATTGAGTCCATGTGCAATACCAATTGTGTTGAGTCCAAATAAGGATGGAGGATGGATAATGTGTACATACTCAAGGGCCATAAATAAGATCACCATTAGATACATATTTCCATTGCCGAGGATGGATGACTTGATGGATTGTTTAAGTGGAGCAAACTATTTTTCAAAAATAGATTTTAAAAGTGGATATCACCAGATAAGGATGAGAGATGGTGATGAGTGGAAAACAACCTTTAAAACAAATGAGAGATTATATGACTGGCTTGTTATGACACTTATATTAAAGAATGCCCCGATTACTTTTATGAGGTTGATGAATGAAGTGATGAAATATTTTGTTGGAAATTTTGTGATCGTATATTTGGATGATATGTTGGTCTTATGTAAAACTGAAGAGGAGCATCTGAGGAACTTAAAATTAGTGATGAAGAGGTTACAATGGGAGAATTTGTTGATCAATTTAAAAAAGTCCTCTTTCATGAAGAGAGAGATCATTTATTTGGGTTTTTTTATCTCTTCAAATGAATTGAAGATGGATCTTGAAAAGGTGAAAGAAATCAATGAATGGTCGTTGCCAAGGAGTATATTTGAGGTAAGAAGCTTCCATTGATCAGAAAGTTTTTACTGAAAGTTCATGATAAATTTTAGTGAGATTGGTGCAAAAATGATGGATACAGTGAAGAAAAGACATAAGTCTTTCAAATGGACAGAAGAGACCGGGAAGATATTCAACATATTGAAGGAGAAGATAACAAAACAACCGATTATGGTATTGCCAGATTTCGGGAAGACATTTCAGGTGAGATGTGATGCGAGTGGAGTTGCAATTGGAGAGGTCTTAAGGCAAGATAATAAGTATGTTGCATACTTTAGTGAGAATCTGAATGTTTCCAAGAGGAAATACTCCACATATGATAAAGAGTTATATGCCATAATTCAATCCTTGAAGAAGTGGAGGAACTATCTCGTTCTGAAGGAGTTTGTTTTGTATAGCGATAATCATGCTTTATAATTCATAGCCAAAAAAGAGAAACTAAAACAAAGACATGCCAAGTGAATAGAGTTTATTCAAAATTTCACTTTTGTCATCAAACATATTTTTGGTAATGCTAACAAGGTTGTTGATGCATTGAGCAGGAGAAGTCTAATTCCGCAGGAATTTCAATGAAGACCTTGGGGTTTACAGACTTAAGGAAATGTATCATAGTGATCCAAATTTCAAGGAGGCATATGAAGTGTGTGTGAATCCTGTGCTCAGAGATAGAATCCAGTGGACCGAATATCTGATTTAGGATGGGTTTACATTCAAAGGATGGAAATTGTGCATACCATAGTGTTTGACAAGGGAGAATCTGCTGAAGGAAAATCATAGTGGAGGTCTAGCCGGAAATTTTGGCTATGACAAAATGTTTTCATAGTTGAACGGTTCACATTGTTGGCTAGGTATGAGAGAAGAGTTGAAAAGGTTTGTAAACAAATGTAAGATTTGTCACTATGTGAAGGGAAAGAAGAATAATATTGGGTTGTATCAACCATTTCCTATTCCCGAGAGGCCTTGGGATGCGATAAGCATGGATTTTTTGTTGGGATTGCCAAGGACACAAAGAGGAAGTGATTCCATATTTTTGGTAGTGGACATATTTTCAAAGATGGAACAATTTAGCTCATGCCAGAAGACTAGTGATGCAAGACATGTTGCTAACTTGTTTTTTAAGAAAGTTGTAAGACTCCATCGATTGCTCAGGAGTATTATTTCAAATAGAGACACCAAATTTCTTGGTCATTTCTTGAGAACATTATGGAAGAATATGGGGACACAATTATCCTTTAGTTTTTCATATCACCCTCAAACTGATGGACAGACTCAAGTGGTGAATCAAAGTTTCAGATATTTGTTGAGGAGTTTGGTCACTGAACACCATAGCCAGTGGGATCAGATTCTAGCACAAGCTGAGTTTTCATATAATGACTCAGTGAAAAAAAGTATCAGAAAGAGTTCATTTCAAATAGTGTATGGAATGAATCCGAGGGGAGTGTCAGAGTTAAGATATCTGGAATAGAGACAATTTACGAGCGTTGGAGCCGAAGACTTCGCTGCAGAAATGTAGGAACTTCATAATCAGATCAAGGAGCAATTGAAGAAGAGCACCAGTGAATACAAACGTAGAGTTGATCAACATAGGAGGAGACTTGAATTTGAAGTTGGAGATCAAGTTCTAGCACCTCTTAGAAAAGAAATATTCCCAAGGGGAACATATAATAAGCTAAAGTTGAAAAATATAAGACCATGCAAAATCCTAAGAAAATTTGGTGAGAATGCTTATGAAAAAGAGCTGCCAGGAGATGTGAGTATATCACCCATATTCAACATTGTAGACCTGTATCCTTATAGGGAATATGGAGCCAGAGGATCCAAAGATTAGAAGGAGGTCCAGTGGAAAAAAAAAATTCCTGTAGCATAGAAGCCACAGATGGAGAAAATCATAGATTGTCGAATTGATAAGAAGACCAGAAGGAAGAAATATTTTGAATATTTGGTAAAATGGAAAGGACAACTAGTAGAAGATTCCAGTTTGGTAAATGATGCAGATATCCAAAAGCATGTAAGTTCGGTGCAAGAGATCATGGAAAAGAGTTCATGAGTTCTCAGCTAGAGGAGTATGATGCAGGAGCATCACCATTGAAGCACGAGTACATGACAACTAGTTGCACTAGCCCACATTTTGAAGAATGCGTATCACGCAAATATTTTGAAGGGAGTTGTAGTTAAAGAACATCTTAAATGTTGTAGAGATGGATGGTTCATGAAGACATCGAAGAATGTATTTTCTTTTAATGTATCCAAGTGCATTATAGATTCGATGTGTTCAATCTGATATGTCTGTCACAAATATTTATTGTAATAAATATTAGTAGTTGATAGATTTTAATTCAATAGGATAGCTTTAGTTTCATTGGAGGGAAGAACTCTAAGATCCCTCTTGTATAAAGCTTTGTATTGTTTCCCAATAGAGTTTGTTCGCACTCTAGTTATTGAGAGTTATCACCATTGTAGTAGAGAGCTAAGAGCTACCAAGAAGCAGTGTATGAACATATGCATATTTCATCTTAACTAATATAATAGAGGATCATTGTCCCAAATATATGGTGTTGATGCGTCTATCTGAATGAGTGAATGGTAAAATTTCTGTTTATTTTCAATTCTCTGTTAATTCTTATTCTTGAAATTATTCATGAATTTACATGGCTATATCTACGAATCTGTGAGATTTTGGATAAGTTTCGACTGTTTCTCTTCTATGAGCAAATGCAAGTGTGCATAGTGTCCACAAGGAGTGCATTGACAGATTTTGTTTTGATTTGTAAGATGAGAAGATATAACATGAATCTTATGCATGCAAAGAGTGCATAGTGTCTGCAAAGTGTGCATGCCAGAACCCAGTTGATTCAGAAAGTTATGGAGAGATAGCCTAAGAAACTTTATCCGCAAGGAGTGCGTGACTGATTATTCTGATTCAGAAGCTCAAGGAGAGTAGCTGAAGTTTCCCACAGAGTGGCTAGATTTCAGAGGAGAACCTGTTGCAAGGCATGCATAGGTTGAATTTCGACTAAGTGTCGGAAGGAGCACTCTAAGGAGATGAGAGTTCAAGAAAGAACAAGCTTAGGAGGAAAAACAATGAGAAATATTCTAAGGAAGGATTCCTTTAAGATTCCTCCGATTTAGCAAAGAGATATCTACCCAGGAGGGATTGGAATAATTACAGATCATCATATCTGGGAGGAGTTGCACGAAGGACCGTTGTGAGGTATTTCGGAGGTTGGAATTCAAAACACTTCAAAACATAGAAAGGTGAGATCGCCGAAGTTGCGAACTTGCGGGGTGAATAGTAACCGTTTTTTGCGAGGAGACACGTGGAAGCGGATTACAGAATCTAGGAATCAAAAATACGGAGGAAGTAAGACTGGAGTAAGCAAAGTTTCATAAATTCGTGGAACCCAAAGCTTAAGCTAGACCATCAATTCAATGAGACACGTGGCATAGACCCATGAGTTCAGAGGAAATTGTTTTGAAAAGAAACACAGGAGGAGATTGCAGTATTGTCGAAGCCCGAAGTGGTGAAGGGTTGGCAAAGGGAATAGATCATGGTCACATAGAGGAAAAAGAGTATATCGCAAGACTAGGACTCGCTAATCGGTGTCTCCAAGTGTTAGAGAGGGGAGTTTTAAGTTATTCGAACTTACACATGACATCAAGGGGACCTTTGCGAGTGTGTAAATCTCTTAGGGTCTATCGAAGGCCTGAAGAACCAGTTTGGTTAGGAGAGTTTGAAGATCCAAGGCCGTGAGGTCGCATAATCCCTAAGAGAGAAGGGGGTTATGTATACCACATCAAAACTTATCCAACAAACCATGCAGCTCACCGAGATTCAGATTTAAAAAATGTTTTCCCCTCTTCACTGGGCACTCAATGCAATGGATACAATTTCTTCCTAAGGGGGGAGGATTGATCCAGGTGGATATTGGTAGCCACCCACCTGTTCCAACTGGCTCCTTTTGTAACTTTTTATTTCAACATGTTCTTCTGTACTTCTTTGTAATTGTGGGTTCTACACTTTTGAGGCTGTCTGAATCCCTACACATCTTCTAGGTGGATACTGGTGGCCTCCCACCTAATCCAACTGACTTATTTTGTATTTTTTCATGTCAGCACATATTTTTGTACTTCCAGGTTCGTTTTGGGGCCTTAAACAATTTTATTTTGTCTTTCCACAGTCAAACTGTAGACAGAGTTAGATTTTGATGACATAATGCGTAGTTCTCTAAAATACCTTTCCAATGGGCTATCACTCACCTAAAACAAAGATCTTATGCAAAAGTTATGACCCCGGGAAGTTAATGTACTAACTTACCCAAACGAGGCCCACATGACTTTTGGCATTTCATCTCATAGGGTTAGGTTTTTGGATGTCTAGGGTTTTGGAATTCATGTTTATCATAAAAAAAAGGCCTTTAGATCCACACTGTAATGATCTTCTAGCGAATGAGCGTAGTCGTCACATATCTTTTCAAAGATAAAGCGACCACAATTCTAGCGAGTCTTAAACTCTGGATTTTTACAGTCTTTTTACAATTATTTCATTAATATAAATCAAGTATTGTTGTATTTCTCGGTTTCTAGCAATTTTCATGAGTGTTTCATTGTAATATATTTTCTTTCATTTCATTCCAAAAATAATCTAGATCAGGTAATTACTTGTGCAACTTGGGGAGAGTGAGACAAGTATGTGGGTGAATAATCACTAATAAAATAATTTAGAAAAATGAATTACTTGTGCATGTGGACAAGTGTCAATGGGAATTTACCTATAAAAGAAATGGGGAAGAAGGGGAAATGATATCACTTAGTATTTTTATTCTACCAAAATTTTGTTGGACTGTGTTTTACTTGTGAGAGTTGGGAATCCCAGCTTATGGAAAGAATGGAAGCTCTTTCTTGCGAGAGAAGCTTGGAAGTTATTGTGTTATGGTTTTGTTCTTGGCCTCTTTGCAACATGGGGGGATAAGGATGAATAAGAGTATCCCTATCATTGGTTGGGACATACCAATGAAATCCTTGGATTAGTAGGCGAAATCAAGGAGTTCTTAAGAACGTCTTCAAATTGAAGATTCAACACCCAATATCTACAAGATTTGGGTCTTGATACTTGAAATTAGTTGTTTATTTAATTGATAGAATCATTGTAATATTATTAATTTTGGTAGGAGGACCAATTTGTATTTCTGTATTGAATTCGTATGTGGAATTTTTTGTTGGATTTTATTAATGTATGAGGATTTACTTTCCAGAATGTAATAAGAATGAATTATCTATAAATTTAAAAACACACACATATATATATATATATACTGTGTAACTGTTAGATTAAATTCATGGTTGATTAGAAGTGGAATCATTCCTTCTTGTGATATGATTTTATGGACATTTGGACTGTGAATTTGTTAGTAGTTTTTCCACTCTCCGCCTATGGATTATACTTAATATATTAGTTAATTGCATTGTGCATTGTTGAATAATATCGTTACACAGTTTCTATGTCTCTTAGAAAATGAATCTTTGTAAGGATACTGAGAATAACCCATAGATTTTCTTCACAATCTTGTTTCAGGCATGGTGTTCATCGTGGGGTTATTTTTAAAAGGAGTTCAGTAACACGATTTCCAACCAAGAATTGTAATTTTAAGAATAACATCATTTTAGTTCACATAAATAGCTACTGATCTCACGCCCTCACTAACTAATGTGAATTGCTGAAGGAAAGATAAATTATAGGTATGTGGATAAATCATTGTTTTTCCTCTGTGTTAAGATTAATAATCATAATGGATATGGTGTTAGTTTACTCCAGTGTATATGTGAACCATGAGTGAATATAAACCCAATATCTTATCATTCAGTTTGTTAAACTCATTTTCTCTTGAAGGTAACGGTCTTAATACACAGTTATGTATTGACATCGATTATTGTTGTGACAGTAAGTCTTCGCAGCGGTGAATCTCCCCAACTACTGTGGCGATTGTACTTGATCATGCAAAGATTTGTGATTTTTAACTTTTCTCGTTGAGGTCTCTAAGAGATATGTTGTATCACTACAGACTCGTTGCTTAATGTGAAATGCAATTTAACTTGTAACGTTTTCAATCATTTGTGTATCTTGATCCTTGTGTATCTTGATCCTTGTAGCAGAGAATTTTTTCTGGACATCCATTGGTTGTTTCATAACTTATTGTTCCACCATCCTTAATTCTTTTTGAAGGTTTAATTACGTCGAAAGGCGTATACCTATTGATAATGGGCACATTTAATGTTTTTAGTACTTAATCAGTTTTGTATGGAGAAGATTAAATATTGTTGGAATATTCTTAGTAGTCCCAATAAATCAATGGTTGTGATTTCAACCACTAACTTCTTCACTATTATAAAGACCAATAAATCAATGGTTGTGATTTCAACCACTAACTTCTTCACTATTATAAAGACCAGCATTTACATGTTTATTTTTTTACTTTTACTTAATCATATTTAAAATTTACTATGATGGCTAGCTGATTACCACCTCTAAATGATTAATGTTTCATTTTCTAAAGAGCCCAAGTTTACCAACCACAATTTTTACTCCAACTATTATTTACTGGGTGAAATTTTATTAAATCCACCAGGTAGACGCATTACCAACTTGGACAATTGTCTGTATGTTTCTTGACAATCATGGCATGACTCGATAATATTATTCCTCAACTTTTATTTTACTTCTGATAAATTTATTGATACTAAAATAGTGTCAATGCACTTAAATCTTTGATCTTCTTACCAGCTCTATAACTATTATGTTCGTTGAGATTTGTACAATATCTTACTTGTAAATATGTAAGTCATCTAATAATAATAACAAATGTAGTGTCGTTGAGGAACTATTATGCCCAGTTAACTGCCTGAACGCCAATGAACTTGAGATTATTATATTTGTTCTTCCCTCTAACTCGGAATTCTAATGACTTCTGGTTTGCTTGGATCTTTTTGTAAACCAAGTCAATCTTACCCTCAAGTATATAATCCTAAAATTATATATATCGTATTTTGTAGGTAATTTATATGGTAACGATTGATTTGGTTTCTACGAATACCCTAAGTTACAATTTGTTGAAGGAGCAATTGATAAATCCCTTATATTTGAGTGGATTATCATTCTCGCGTTACATTCCTTAGGACAGTAATAATTATCTTTTAAACTGCTTTCATTGATATAAAATTCTACTAAATTAATAGCATTGAATTCTACCAAGAAATTTATGTATATGACTATTTGTTAGTTAATAATTGACATCAAATAATTTAATAAGTTTCTAGTAGTTAATTGCATTATCAACCACTGATAATCTCCTATTATATGTGGAAACTTATATCAAGAATTTCTACCTAAGGGAGATAAATAGAGTTAATAATAAGAGTACTTTTTGTATGTGGTTTTTCTTATAAGTAATTAAAACAATATTTATAGGATTACAATAACTATTAATAAGATTATTATGTATATATTATGGAATTCCACAAGAGATTATAAGTATAAATATCAATATGAGGGAGTAATTACCATTTCTCTTATTATCACAATTAGAGACCGAGTTAGAATTTTGAATTAATCAATGATGTTAGTATGCCATTATTTTAAGGAGGTTGATTCATTAATTTAAATCATGTTTGTAACAATCCTTGTATATTGATGAGTTTTAAATTAATTATTTATCTATTGAATAATTAAAAATTAATTGAATAGTGTATATCATTTTGTATTATATGGCTAGAGGATTGATTGTATAGATTATTTACTTTCTCGTTAAGTTCTTGTTATTTTTCATAATAAATGTTATTTTATGTACTTTCTCAATTACTTGGAGTATTGGTAAATGATTGTGTAGTGTAGTATATTATTCTTTTGTGCCTTGAAAATTTATAATTAAGATTTCTTGTTGATCAAGTATTGGATTTTGATATGGGATTGAAGTTGTGGGAAATAGATATCTTCTTGTTCCTTGGAACAAGCACCAATCTTGAGACCTTAAATAGTCAAAATCAATCAGATGAATCCTGGACATGAGTGTTGATTATGTCTCTTGGAGGTTCTCACCTTGCAAGGTAGGTTAAGCTGGTGTCTTATTTATTATCTTATGTGATATGATCGATCTATGAATTAAAAGTGACGTTGTATCTGATTTCTT
>JZKD02S0599724.1:295994-319339 GCA_000966675.3 Picea glauca | reverse complement strand
GAGTAGCCGTCACATCTCTTCTCAGAGATAAGCTGCCACCATTCTAGCAAGTCTTTCACTCTGTATTTTTACAGTCTCTATACATTTCTTTCATTAATAGAAATCATGTATTACTATATATATTTGTTTATGGTTGCATCTATGATACATTTTTGTTATATTATTGGATATACACAATATCTTTGTGCATTTCCTTATTATATCTCTGCTCTCATCTTGTGCCGAAAATAATACGGATCAGTGGTATCAGAGCAGGCTGCTCTTAATCATTTTTTTAGTGCATGTCCCCGACGATGTCCGAGTATAGAAATTTGGGTCTCTATATTGTCTCTCTTGAAGACAATCACTCTTTCACACCCAAGAAACCCTCAATGGCGGAAGAAAAGAAAAAGACGGAGCAGACGATCCTATCAATATGTTGCTTGAGCAAGCTCTCATGCGACAGAGTGACGAAATGATGGAGAATGTTTCCCACATCCTTAAACTCCTATCAATAGCATCAGGTGCATATTCATCAAGCGACCACTTTGGAGGCACCTCGCCTTTCAAGGTACAAGTTAATTTTTATATTCTTGTATTTGAAGGACAGATAGATGCAGAAGCCCTAGAAAAATGGTTAACTCTACTAGAAGGTTATTTCTCTGTTCACAATTTTTTCGACGAAGAAAAAATCACCTTTGCACTCCTTAAGGATCTCGCTCATGTCAAACATTGGTGGGAAACTTACTGGGATCAAAGTTCCACAGAGGAGTCTGGAATATATGGGGATGATCTCACTTGGGATTTTTTTGTGGATGCGGTAAAGGAACAATATTACCCTATTGGCAACTATGAGGACTAGTACATGAGATGGACCACACTGCAAAAAGAGAGGGGCCAAGCAATTCAGGAGTTCACCAATACCTTCCATACCTTACTCACCAAGCTAGGTATCAAAGACTTCGAGTGACATTTGGTTATGAAATACCATGGGGCTCTACACAGATACATCCAGACTAAAATGGATTTTCTGAACATCTCATCACTTGGTGCTGCTTATCAATATGCTATTAAAATTGAGCGGAAATTTAAGCACCAGAACAAATGGGAATTCGGGTCTACAAATTCGGAACAACCAAAGTATGACAAAGACGACCCTAACAAACAATCTCTCAAAAACTAGTCCAAGACACAGGAAAAGAAGGGTCATGGGAAGACAAAGAAGGACACCAGAAAATGGTGTGATTTCCACAAAAGCCCCTGGAACAACACCGATGAATGTCACTCAAAATAGTCATTGGTGGCCGAGATCAAAGACAAGGAGCCGAACCCTGATTCAGAATCTGATTATAAAAATACTGGTAAAGGACAGATCATTGACGCAGACCCCACTGCTATTGTCGCGACTGCAACAATTCAACCAGAAGAACCAACATATCCTTAAGAGGGCGAGTGCCTTTTTCATTCACAGATGTGGGTGAAGGGGAACCCGCTTCATTTTATTGTTGATAGTGGAAGCTAGAAGAACCTCATCTCAACAGAGGTCGTCAAACAGTTGGGATTGTTGACAACACCACACCTGCCACCATACAACATCGGGTGGCTTCGCCAAGGACAAGATCTTCGTGTCTGCCAACACTTTCGATTGTCATATGACTTCTATCCCTTCAAGGATGAGGTATTATGTGATGTTTCACCACTGTATGTTTGTGATGTTCTCTTGGGCCAACCATATATATGGAAGCGCCATGTTGTCTATGAGTCTCGACCCTGCAGTGTCATTGTTTCTTTGGAGGGGACATCTCTATAGAATACCAGAGGTAGTTCTGACTACTGTTTCACCTAAAAAGTGCTGCAAGGTAGTATCTCATACTTCAAAATTTAGCTTCTTCATAATCCGTTTAGAAGGGGAACATAAGGACACTGCAACCACTACAGCCTCACCCCCTACACCTTCTATCCAACAGAAGCAGATCGAAAAGGTTGCAGAAAAGCGCAAATATTCCTTCTGCACACAGTCCCCTCATGTAGCTCAAGTTTTTGAACAACCTCAGCTTCAACAGGTTCATGACAAACTTCCACAAGCTAAGCAATGCGACGTCTCTAGCAATACAAGCAGCTCACTAAGATGCAGATTCAACAAACGCTTTTCCCTCTCCCCCAAGAAATCAATGCAATGGAGACCATTGTTTCCTAAGGAGGGAGGATTGATCCAGGTGGATTTCTGTGGCCACACATCTTTTCCAACTGGCTCAAAAAAAAATTCTGACAATTTTGGAAAAATGGGGCCCACATGACTTTTGGCGCTTCATCTCCTAGGGTTAGGTTTTTGGATGTATAGGGTTTTTGGCATTCAGGTTTATTATAAAAAGTCCTTTAGAGCCTCATTGTAATCATCTTCTTGAGAATGCAAGTAGCCGTCACATCTCTTCTCAGAGATAAGCTGCCACCATTCTAGCGAGTCTTTCAGTCTGTATTTTTATAGTCTCTGTACATTTCTTTCATTAATAGAAATCGTGTATTACTGTATATCTGTGTTTATGGTTGCATCTATGATACATTTTTGTTATATTATTGTATATACACGATATCTATGTTCATTTCCTTATTATATCTCCACTCTCATTTCGTGCCGAAAATAATCTATATCATTGATACTATTACGAAGAGTGCACACTTTATTCCAGCGCGTATGATATATCAAGCGACAGACATATCTAGAGTATTTGTTAGCGATATTGTGAGGTTACATGGTGTACCAAGGAATATCATATATGATTGTGGATTTACTGGATGGTTTTGGACAAGTTTCCAAGAGGCTTTGGGAACACAACTGAACTTTAGTACAACATATCACCTATAGAAAAACTTACAAACACAAAGAATTAACCAGGTTTTGGAGGATATGTTGCGTATGTATGTAATGGATCAATAGATGCCTTAAGAGGACTTCCTTCCATTCGTAGAGTTGGAATACAACAACATTTAAAAGAGTATGATTAAAATGGCATCGTTTGAGTTTCTTTACGGGAGACTATGTCAGACATCATTGAGTTGGGATGAACTTGAGGATACGGTCCTGGTGGGACTGGAAGTGACACAAGAAATGGAAGAATAGATTTAATCCATAAGACAAAGTATTAAAGAAGTGTAGGATCAGAAAATGATTAATGAAGATGCGCATCGCGTTGACTTTAGATATGAGGTTGGCCACAGAGTTTTCTTGTGGGTAAAACCACATAAGAGTTCAATCAGGTTTGGAAAGGGTGCTAAACTCTATCCTAGGTTTGTGGGACCTTCTGATCCAGATTATTTTCGGCATGAAATGAGACTGGAGATATAACACATAAATATTTAGAGATATTGCAAGAGAGACAACAATATAATAGAGATATAGCAGAAATAAAAAGAGTCACAGATATACAGTAATACACAATTTCTATTAACGAAATAAATGTACAGAGACTGTAAAATACAGAGTGAAAGACTCGCTAGAATGGTGGCAACTTATCTTTGAGAAGAGATGTGATGGCTACTCGCATCCGTGAGAATATGATTATTACAATGAGGCTCTAAGGGAATTTTTAACATACGTAAAATCCAAAACCCTAACCCCGAAAGATGAAAATCCAAAAGGTTTGCAAGCCCCGATGGGGGTAGTTGATACGTCAACTTCCCAGGGACATAACTTTGGCATACGATATTCGTTTGGGGCTCACGATAGCTCGTTGGAAAGATATATATGAGAAATAAAACTTTTGGGTGAGAAACATCAATCTATGATCCATGTTGCTCCTCGTTTTCTCAAAAAACATAGTTTAGGGCCTCAAAATGGCCCCGAAAGTTAAAAACTGCTAAAAATAGTAAATTGCCAAAATTGCCAGAAACTTATTTTGAGCCTATTGAAAAAGGTGGGTGGCCACCGATATCCACCTGGATCACCTTTGTAATTGTTGAAATAAAGGACCTGTGTCTTATCATCTAGCCTTTCCTAATTGTTTGAGGCATATGCACGATGTATTTCGTGTATCTATTTTATGACATTATATTAGTGATATGTTACATGTTATTGACATGAGTTCTTTGCAGGTGTCAAACGAGGGTTCTCTCATGGTGGAGCCAATACACATTCTATACCATCACACTCAAGGTCCAGTGGGACAAATATAGTCCACACTCGGCTACATGGGAGGACACATATGAGATGTGTCAACAATTTCCTTATTTGTTTGATATATTAGATATGTATATCTATGTTAGATACATTTATTTACTTGCATTTATATAATTTACAAACTTCAAGATGAAGTTTAAAAAAAGAGGGGGTGTGTGTAACATCACGTTCTACTTAGCACACTTATATTAAATTATTATTTGAGGACACTTGCATGCAAGTGATCCGGTTATGGTACATTACGATGTCATTTTGATTATGAGATATACATGATGATGATGTATTGTGATTTATTGCTACTTTTATATATGTATGTCTTGATATATATTATTGATTATTTCTCCTATGTGTGTAGGAAACATGACAGGTTATGGATGTTAATGGCATCAGTGGACTCCCTTGGACACTAGATTGAGTTACGTAGTGGATTGTATTTTTTTAAAGTATTTCATTTTATGCACATGAGATATATGAATGATTACAGTATGATTTATGTACATGGATTATTGACATTCATTTTGTCAGTAGATGCAGGCTTGACGATGCTTGCTAATCCAACTCATGTAAGAAGTAAAGGGGCCATGCACATAAACCAGAAATTTGAGGGAGAGGTGTGGCAGCGTCCATGTCACATCCTACTAGGAGTTTCTTTGTGACTTGAAATATAGGTTAGTGATTACCTATTTCAAGAGGTACACGATGTCGTGAGGGAATACTGAGACAGTCTCTCACAAAGAATTCTAAGGGGCATGCAATTAGGTGGAATCCTTATTCCTTAGAAGCCCTTAGTCTCTCACAAGGTCAATTGAGTGGTGTGTTGACTCCAAGGGTCAGGAAAACTTCCAAAACCAGTCAAAATGAGAGTGTGGAGGTGTTACTTGAAGGGCACATTGTGGAATTAAACTCGATTCAATAAATCTAGGTGGCCTAGAAAACATTGAAATGTTTAGAGTTTGTTAGATAATTTATCAGTCGGTAAAATATAAGCTTAGAATCCTAACAAGAGTCTAAGTCTAAGTCTAATACTAAGTCTAAGTCTAAGTTTAATTAAGGGACTAATTAAAAGTATTAAATAAATCAAAAGAATTGAGATAAAATCAAACTTTAGGAAAAAGGTGAATAAAAATTTAAAAAGTTAGATAAAATACACATGTGTGCATGAAATTAATAAAAAGGATTTTTAAAATAAAAAGAAATAAAACATGAGAGAGTCGGTGTACACATAGAATAACATCTTGATTCAAATTACAACCAATTCTAACTAAAATAAGACTCCTAATCCAACTCTAACTAAGATATAGTTATGGGAGACTAATTAAAAAAGAACTTGGGGAGCAAAGGGACAACTAAGAGAAAACATAGGAACACATTGGGGAATGTGAGGGAAAATGAATTTTTAATTAAAATAAAAAGGGTAATTACTTATGCAACTTGGGGAGAGTGAGAAGTGTTGGGTATGTGTTATATTCTTTTTCAGGCACACATGGGGGTTTGAGGGGGTGCAGGGGGGCGAATGCCCCTCCCTATGGGGATTCAGGGGCAATGCCCCCGAGAAATTGTTTTCTGCCTCGGAAAACATGTCACATATTTAGGTGGTTTTTCGGCACATGGTTTCTTTAGCGGTGGTTTTCTATTTCCGGTTAATGAATTAGGGTTGTTGACTAATCCAGGTCACTGGTTTAGGGTTTTGAATGCCAATGGCTCATATATGTATATTGTATTGTAAAAAATGTATCACAATGAATGAATATATAATATGCTAGTTTTCTCGGTTTGGGTTTCCAGGGAAAAAATCTTTGTGTAATGTTTGTATCTTCCATTATGTCTTTTCTGTTCTTTTACTGCAAATCTGTTTGCAGTAAATATTGTACAAGGTTAAAATCTACATTTGGTATCAGAGCTTTGTTGGCTTCAAGGGGATGCCTTTGTGGTCAATGGTTTGTCTTAGGACTGTGATAAGCCTTGTTACAGTGGGATATCTGTGGTATTGATTTTTCAGGTGAAAAGAAATGGAAAGCAATTAGAAGATGGAGATCAAGAAGTTTAATGGAAAAAGTTTCTAGTTGTGGAAGATCAATATGGAAGATCTATTGGTGGACAGAGATCAGTGGATCGCGGTAGATCCAGGTATTGCACCTACACGAACTTCAGCATATGACTGAAAAAATTTGGATTGGAAGGCAAAGAGCACAATCCGACTGTGTCTCCCAAGTTTAGTATTACTGAATGTGTTAGAGGAAGCTACAACCAAGGATTTATAGAATAATTTGGGGAAGTTGTATCGGTCTTCTAAGTCCCTAGTGAATAAAATATTCCTGAGAAAGAAGCTATATAACCTGAGGATGAGAGATGGAGACTCAATGGCAAAGAATTTGAATGTCTTCAATACCATGGTAAGTTAGTTATTATCTATTGAGATTAAAATTTCAGATGACGATAAATGTATCAATTTACTGTGTTCTTTACCAGACTCATGGGATATTCTAGTTATGTCCATAGGTAGTAATATAACTTCCTTGAAGTTTGATGAAGTGGTCTCATCTTTGTTGTCGGAGGAGATGAGACAAAAGAATATGGAAGGACAGAGCATAGACACATTATTTGCAAGAGGACGATCCCAGGAAAGAAATAGATCTAAGTTCTGAAGTGGGAGATCTAAGTCTAAGGGTAGATATAAATCTCTCAGAAAGTTTGTAAGGGTATGTTGGAGATGTGGAAAACAAGGGCACTACAAGAAGCAATGTATATCCAAAGTTGAGAAAAAGAAGGGATCTGAAGAATCTCATTCTACAGAAGAAAATACATCCAAGGAAGAAAGAGGGGATGTGTACTTGGATTCTTCAAGAACACATGCAGATCATGAGGCATGGTTGGTTGACTCTGGTGCATCCTTTCATATGACTCCCCAGAGGGAGTGGTTCTACGAATATGAAAGGTATGGTGGAGGTAATGTTTTCTTAGGTGATGATTTGACAACCAGAATCATAGGATGAGGAAAAGTCAAGTTGAGGCTTATAGATGGAAGGATTAGAACACTGCCTGGTGTTCTACACATCCCAGGTTTGGCCAGAAATTTGATTTATGTAAGAAAAATGGACGATGCAGGGGTAAAAACAATATTTGAAAATGAAACACGTAGGATGGTTCGAGGATCAATGGTGTTGTTGAAAGGAGTTCGGTTTGGAACTCTATATAAGATGCAAGGAAGCACTATTAGTGATGGGTGTAATAGTTCCATTGTTACTAATATTGGAGTTGAAGAAGAAAGAACTCCTACAGTCTCTGTAGAAAAGGTTATGATGTGGCATCAAAGATTGGGGCATATCGGAGAGAAGGGTCTTCAACTACTACATGATAAAGGTATGGTTTAAGGTATGTCTAAATTCTCTCTGGATTTTTATTTCTATGAAAATTGTCTATATGGGAAGAAAAATCGGGTAATATTCCCCTCTGGTGCAACGAGGACAGAATGAATTTTACAGCTAGTTCACAATGATGTTTTTGGACCTGTGTCGATCCCATCATTGGGAAAATTTGTGTACTATTTCTCATTTATAGATGATTTCTCTAGGAATACTTGGATATATTTCCTCATGAATACATATGAAGTCTTTGACAGGTTTAAAGAGTTTAAGGCTCTTGTTGAGAATCAAACGGAGAAAAGAATTAAGGTGTTGAAGACAGATAATGGTAGAGAGTTTGGCAAGAATGAATTTGAAGAATTATGTAATAAGTGCGGTACAAAAAGGTAGAATAATACTCCATATACACCTCATTAGAATGGATTTACATAAAGGGTGAACAAGACACTGATGGAAAAATCAAGGTGCATGCTCAGTGGTGCCGGGTTAGGGAAAAAATTATGGGCATAGGAAGTGGGTATTGCATGTTACCTGGTCAAAATATCACCCTCATTAGTGTTGGATGACAAGACTCCACAAGAGGTATAGACTGGTAAGGAACCTTCTCTCACACATCTCAAGGTATTTGGTTGTGATGCATATGTTCATGTTCCAAAGGAAAACAGGAGTAAGCTAGATAAGAAGGCTAAAAAGTGTATCTTTATTGGATATAAAGATGGTATCAAAGGTTATAATCTTTGGAATCGATAAACTATTAAGGTAGTGTATATCTGAGATGTGGTATTTAGAGAAATGAAGGATGTTGTTAAACATGAAGTCCTACCAAGTAAGGAAGAACCAAAGAAGATAGACTTTGATTTAAAGGATGATGAATCAGACTCTACAGAAGAACAAGAATCAAAAGAAGAAGATCCTCATACTCCAGTATTGAGGAGATCGATTCGAGAAAGAAGGCTACCAGAAAGGTATACTCCATCTGATTTCCATTCAAATTTTTCTTTGTCTATTACTGATGATGATCCTATAACTATCAGGGAGGCAATGGATTCAGAGGATGGAAATCTCTGGAAAAGGCCCATGGACGAAGAAATGGCATCTTTGGATAAGAATGAGGCTTGGGATCCAGTGGAGTTTTTGACTAGAAGAAATCCCATTGGCAACAAATGGGTATTTAAAAATAAGCTGAATGCATAAGGAAAAGTGGAGAAATACAAAGCTCGGTTAGTAGCAAAGGGTTATTCTAAGGTTGAGGGAATTGATTTTGGTGATATTTTTTCTCATGTTTCCAAGTTAACCTCTATAATATTTATGTTATATGTTGTTGTTACATTTGATTTTGAAGTAGAATAGATGGATGTGAAGATAGCATTCCTACATGGGGATGTGGAAGAAGAAATCTATATGAAGAAACCAGAAGGTTATGGTGTGAAGGGGAAAAATGAGATGGCGTGCAAGCTGAAAAAGTCCCTGTATGGTTTAAAACAATCACTAAGGATGTGGTATCAAAAATTTGTTACTTATATGATGAGAATTGGATTCACAAGAAGCAAAGAGGACCACTGTGTGTATTTTAAATTAATTGGTGATCATTTGATTTATTTGGTCTTGTATGTGGATGGCATGTTGATAGGAAACAACAAGGAGATTATCCAGGATGTGAAAACTCAGTTGTCCTATAAATTTGACGTGAACGATATCGATGCTTCAAATTTCATTTTGGGAATGGAAATTAAAAGAGATCGGAAAAGGAGGAAACTCTAGTTAAAACAGAGAAAATATGTCGAGACAATATTGCAAAGGTTTAATATGTAGGAATGTAAACCGATAAAGGTTTCTATTCCTGTTAGTGTAAATTTATCTGTGGATCAGTGTCCCAAGACACATGAAGAAGAGGAGGACATGTCTCATGTTCCATATGCGAGCGCAGTTGGCAGTTTGATGTATGCAATTGTCTGTACTAGATTGGACATTGCACATGCAGTGGTAGGTTTGAGCATGTATATGTCAAAACCAGAGAATGAGCATTGAACAATAGTAAAAATGGTTTTCAGGTATTTGCATGGCACTGCTAGCTATGGATTGTGCTACGAATGAAGACCAATATTAGACAGAGCGGTGGATATACATGGCTTTGTGGATGTAGATAGGGTTGGATATCTGGATGGTAGGATATCTACAAGTGGGTATGTGTTTAACCTGTTTGGAGGATTAATAAGTTTGATGAGCAAAAGAAAGGTTGTAGTGGCACTTTCAACTACAAAAGTTTCAACTACAAAAGCTGAATACATGGTAGCCACTCATGCAAGTAAGGAAGCAGTATGGTTACAAAAAATGTGTTCATGTATTGGGTTGGTACATTGAGTTGTAGGGATAGAGTGTGACAGTCAGAGTGAAATTTTTTTGGCGAAGAACCCGGATTATCATTCAAAGACAAAGAATATTGATATTCAATATCACTTTGTGAGAGAAATGATTGAAGAAAATAAAGTATTGTTGATGAAGGTGGACACTTTGAAAAATGTTGTAGATTCATTAACAAAATCTGTGAGAATTGAGAAGTTCTCTTGGTGTAGAGGATCCATGGGCATTGTTGCCCTGGATTGTTGACTATGTAACCCTGTAACCCCCTGTATGCAAAGAAAACAACAAGTGGGAGAATGTTGGGTATGTGTTATATTCTTTGTCAGGAGCACAGGGGGGTTTGAGGGGGGCGAATTCCCCCACGTGGGGGTTTGGGGGAAGTTCCCCCAAGGAAATGTTTTCTACGTCGGAAACCGTGTCACATATTTAGTTGGTTTTTTGGCACATGGTTTCTTTGCCGATGGTTTTCTATTTCTAGTTAAGGAATTAGGGTTGTTGACTAATCCAGGTCATTGGGTTAGGGTTTTGGATGTCACTGGCTCCTATATGTTTATTGTATTGTAAACAATGTATCACAATGACTGAATATAGAATATGTTGGTTTTCCCGATTTGGGTTTCCAGGGGAAAAATCTCTTGAATTACTTGTGCACGTGGAAAAGTGTCAATGGGAATTTACCTATAAAATAAATGGAGAAGAAGGAGAAAGGATCTCACTTTACTTAGTATTGTTATGTTGCCAAAATTTGGTTAGACTTTGTTTTACTTGTGAGAGTTGGGAATCCATCTTTAGGAAAGAGTGGAAGATCTTCCTTGCGAGGAAATCTTGGAAGCTATTGTGTTTTAGTTTTGTGCTTGACCTCTTTCCAGCTCGAGGGGCTAAGGGGGAAGAAGAGTACCCTTAGTGCTGGTTTGAGGAAATGATGAAGCCCTTGTATTAGTAGGTGGAAGTAGGGAGTACTTGAGAAAGTATTCAAATTGAAAATTCAATATCGAATATCTAAAATATTTGGGTTCCGCTACTTGAAATTAGTTGTTTATTTAATCGATAGAATCATTGTAAGATTATTAATTTTGGAAGGAGGACCAATTTATATTTCTGTATTGAATTTGTATGTGGAATTTGTTGTTGGATTTTATTAATGTATGAAGAGTTCCTTTTTAGATTGTAATAAGAATCGATTATCTATATGATGCCATAACTTGATTATTATGCTAAATTTAAACGCATATATATATATACTGTGTAACTATTAGATTAAAATTGTGGTTGATTAGAAGTGGAATCGTTCCTTCTTGTGCTCTGATTTTATGGACATTTAGACAGCGAATTTGTTAGTATTTTTTCCACTCTCCACCTGTGGATTATAGTTGATATATTAGTTAATTGCATGGTGCATTTTTGAATCAGATCATTACAAGGTCTCTATGCCTATTAGAAAATGAATCTCTGTAAGAGTACTGAGAATAATCCACATATTGTCTTCACGATCTTGGTTCGGGCACGATGTTAATCGTGGCATTATTTTTAAAAAGAGTTCAGTAAAACATTTTCCATCCAAGAATTGTAATTTTAATAATAACATCATTTTATTTCACATAAATTTCTACGGATCTCATGCCCTCAGTAACTTCTGTGAATTGCTGACGGAAAGATAAATTATGAGTCTGTTGATAAATGATCGTTTTTCCTATCTATTAAGGAGATTAATAATCATAACTCCTATGGTGTTAGTTTACTCCAGTGTATGTTTGAACCGTGAGTGAATATACAACCAATCTCTTATCTTTCAATTTATTAAAGTCATTTTCTCTTGAAGGTAACAATCTTAATAGATGGTTACATGTTGACATCGGTTATGGTTGTGAAAGTAAGTCTTTGCAACGGTGAATCTCCCCAACTACTGTGGGGATTGTACTTGATCATGGAAAGATTTTTTATTGTTTAATTGTCTCCTACAGGTCTCTAAGAGATCTTTTGTATCACTACAGAATCGTTGCTTAATATGAAATGATACTTAACTTGTATCTTTTTCAATCATTCGTGTATCATGATCTTTGGAGTGGAGAATTTTTTTCCAACATCCATTGATTTTCTGTAACTTATTGTTCCATCACCCTTAACTCTTCTTGACGGTTTATTACTCACTCAACATATTTTCTCACTCAACATATTTTTTGTAATTAATTGATTGGTCTATGGTGATGATTACTCAATCCCTTCAGCACCCGAGCTGAGAAAAAGGGAATCGATTACTCAATCTCTATATTTCGAGACTTCTTTAATCTTATTGAATCCACCGGGTAGGCGCATTACCAACTTGGATAGTTGTCTGTATATTGCTTGATAATCATGGCACGACTGATAATATTATTCCTCGACTTTTATTTTTCTTATGATGAAATTTTTTATACCAATATTGTGTCAACGCACTTAAACCTTCGCTCTCCTTACCAACACTCTAACTATTATGTTAATTGAGATTTGTACAATATCCTTTAAATTATGAGTTTGATTTCTTATGCAGATTAATTCTTTTTTTTTCTTCAACACTTTGATTCCATCTTAATACACTTCAACAATACCAAATCATAACTGAATAGAAATAACTATGTAGATAAGTAAGCATGCACATCAACAACACATATACCCTGCAAAACCATGTACATGGAGAAAAACCCCAACAAATGATATTCCTTTATTGCATTAATAATGTATGATCACTTACAAATATCCACCATGAATGTTCTTCTCTTAAAGAGCTTGCCAAGATGACTTTGACCTGAAAAAGACCTAAGAGACCTTGCTGAAATATACCTCTGATATGTTGCCTCTATTATTGATATACAACATTGATATGCTGTTGCTATATGCCTATGATATATAACCTCTATTAATGATATACAAAATTGATATGTTGCTTTGGTATGCTGCCTCTTTATCACTGATATGCTCTTCTATTGCTTCTCCTTTAACCTCCATACCAAAAAATGTGTTGAAGAGAGGGGTCGACCTTTGCTTATATAGGCTGAAGAGGAGAGGCTCGAAATAGTAACGTGTTTGCATGCTTTAATCATAACTCAGCTTCATACCTTAGTTCTAACTAGACTTGAGACTCATACCTTAGTTCTAACTAGACTTGAGACTGGTATACTCTAGTTCGAAAATAGAACTAGACTTGAGACTTCAGTTACAACTCAACATTACACTTTACTTCTAAAATAGAACTAGACTTAAGAATTTAGTTACAACTCAACATTACACTTTAGTTCTAAAATAGAACTAGACTTAAGACTCTAGTTGCAACTCACCATTACACTTTAGTTCTAAAATAGAACTACACTTAATACTTTAGTTACAACTCAGCATTACACTTTAGTTCTAAAATAGAAATAGACTTAAGACTTTAGTTACAACTCAACATTACAAGGAAATTTGAAATTCTCTTCATGGTGGATAATGTTACACGTGCCAACGCACTAGATAAATACATTTATATCATTTGCAATATTAGGAATATCGTTTGTTTCTAGCTCATAGGAATTTTATATTCAACCTAACTTTTGCTAGATGCCTTGACTTTTTCTCATGGCTCACAAGGATTGACTAGGCTCATAGAGGTTGTGCGTTCCCCTCGATGTTTGCACTAGTCTATCTATGCTCACAGAGGTTGTACATTCCCCCTGACTTTTTCACTAGATTGTCTATGCTCATAGAGGTTGTACGTTCTCCATGACTTTTTCATTACACTTACATAGCATCCCGTTCATCCTGAATTTTGGTTTGACTCACAGAGGTTGTACGTTCCCCATAGCTTTTGTCAATACCTTACAAGACTGGTTTATTCTCCAAATATCCTTGGCTAGCCTCAAGGTGGCCCATATGGCCTCTCATTAGAGAATGACTTTCGATGCTACCAAATTTAACACTCCCTCTCAGCGAGGGAACATTCTCAACCACACCAAGCTTGCCTCTTAGCTACACAAACTGTCTCAAGGTCAAAGGCTTGGTCAGGATATCAACTACCTTCTCACTCATGGCTATGTATTGTAACTTTACAGCTTTTCTCTAGACCAAGTCTTGGATGTAGTGGTACCTCATGTCAATATGTTTTGACATGTCATGAAATACTGGGTTATCTATCAATTTTATGCAAGTTTTATTATCACAGTGAACCACCGTTGTCTCGAGCTTGTCACCAAACAACCCCAAAACTAGTTTTCTCAGCCATATTGCTTCCTTGCTAGCATCACTTGTTGCAATGTACTCAGCCTCTGTTGTACTCTATGCAATGGATCCCTGCTTCCGTCTTGACCAAGAGATCATAGCGGATCCTAAATTGAAACAGTATTCAGAAGTACTCTTTTGATCCACTGTGTTTCCTGCCTAGTTATCATCTTCATACCCATGCAGAAATAAACCACCACTGGATGTATATCTCATACCATAAGTAATTCTCCCTCTAAGATATCTCAATATGTGCTTTGCTTCCACCCAGTGTCTCTGTCTCGGTTCAGTCATGAACTGACTCATTGCAATCATTGCATAGCATATATCTGGCCTAGTGTGGATCATGTACATCAATGATCCAATTAGCTTCCTATACATGGTGGGATCCACCAAATCTGAACTTGTATCAGAATCATGTAGCTTCCTCAGGTTGGTAATCATCGGAGTAGACATAGATTAGCAATCCATCATACCAAACCTCTTTAGTACATCCACTGTGTATTTTCCTTGTGCCATAAATATCTTTCCCTGTCTTTGCCATACTTCTAATCCTAGGAAGTAACGTATCAATCCTAAGTCTTTCATCTTGAATTTTGAGGTTAGCTCCCTCTTATACCAGGCTATTATCCCTTCATCTCCTATTAGAAAGATATCATCAACATACAAGATTAGTATAATAGGTTGGTTACCTCTTACCTTGAAGTGCATATTTTCATCAACATCACTTTTCTGAAATCCTAGGCTTTTAAGAAATCCATAAATCATGTCATACCAAACTCTAATATCCTTCTTAAGACCATACAAGGCCTTCCTTAGCTTTCATAGATGAGTGCCTTTGTTATGCAGTACAAAACCATCTCGTTGTTCCACAAATACCTCATGTTCAATCTTTCCATTCAAGAATGTTGTTTTTACATCCATCTGATGTAGCTTCCAACCAAGAATGGAAGCTAAAGCAATAATAGTTCGAACGGAGGTATACCTGGATACAGGGGAAAAAGTCTCTTCATAGTCAATTCCTTCTTTCTGAGTGAAGCCTCTAGCTACAAATATTTCTTTTAACTTTTCCACACTTCCATCAACTGCATGTTTGATATTATATATCCATTTGGAAGAAACCATTGATTTGTCTTTTGGCCTCAACACAATGTCCTAAACATTGTTCTTCATAATAGCCTGTATTCCTCAAGCATGGCATCCTTCCATACTTGTAATTTATATTCTTCTTCAAATAAAGAAGTTTCGGCATCACTAATGCTACTCATCAGTGCAACATAGCCTCCAAACCTATGAGGCCTCTTCCTTTCCCTGAAAGTTCCTTTGGGAGCAATTATCCTTTTTGTTTCCTGCACTATTTCTTTAAGCCACCCTGGATTCCTTTTTGATGGAGGTTCTCCAAGATTTCTTTCTAACACTTTAGCAAGTTCTAGGGGCTTGTTACTTTTACCTTCACGAGGTTCCTCCCTCTGATCATATGACTTTTTATTTTTAGAAGAGGGTGAAGTTGGCTA
Source organism: Picea glauca (assembly GCA_000966675.3). NCBI lineage: Eukaryota > Viridiplantae > Streptophyta > Pinopsida > Pinales > Pinaceae > Picea > Picea glauca. Next base: position 303,722 of record JZKD02S0599724.1, on the reverse strand, counting down.
AACTACTTTTGTTTCTTGCTAAAGGTCTCTGGATTTCTTAAATGCGTCTTCCTCATGGAAAGTCACATATCTGCTTACCTCTATTTTCCTCTGACCTAGTACATAAATCTTGTAAGGCTTGGAGATCTCATTGTACCCCACGAAATCCCCTTTCTTTCCTAAGGGTTCCATCTTTGTCCTCTTTTCCTTAGGGACATGAATATACACACAACACCCAAATATCCTTAGATTCCCTAATTCGGGTTTGATCCCTGAGAATACCTCTTCATGAGTCTTGTCCTTCAAGATAGCATGTGGACACATGTTCTTAATATACATGGCACTGGAGGTATCTTCTTTCCATAAAGAATTTGGTAGATCCTGGTCAAACATCATTGCTTTTGCTACCTCACAAATTGTCTTGCTTTTCCTCTCAACAACTCCATTTTGTTGAGGGTTATATGGCACTGTCAATTGTCTCTTGATTCCTACTGACTTGCAGAAATCCTCAAAATGGAGAGATTCAAACTCTTCTCCATTGTCTGTTCTAAGGATTCTGATGTGTTTCCTTGTCTTCTTTTCAATAAATGCTTTATACTCTTTGAATTTATCAAATGTGTCACTTTAATATTTAAGGAAATATATCCAACATTTTCTTGAGTAATCATCAATAAAAATGACATAATACAAACAACCACTGAGTGAGGGAGATGACATAGGACCACATACATCGGAATGAATCAGATCTAAGATGCCCTGAGCTCTGTTGTCACTACTAGGAAATGTTTTATTTTTACCTAGCATGCATCCCTTACAAATTTCATTTTTACTAAGAGAAATAGAGAGCATGCCACATACCATGTTTTACAGATCTGGAAGATATTTTTAATGAATATTTCCAAGTCTTTTGTGCCACAACTTGTTGGTGCTAGTCGCATCATGAGCCAATGCATGAACTGATTGTCCTGACATGACGTACAGTCCTCCACTACGAGTTCCAATGGGTTCTGATGTACTTAAGTGGCTACATTTATCCCATAGTAGTTCCTTCCTATCCTTGAAGATCACCCAATATCCCTTTTCCTCAAGGGTTGCAACTGATAGTAGATTCTTTTTGAGCCCTGAAAAATATAATACTTCATCAATATGAAGTCTAGCCCCATATTCCAATCTAAAGGAAATAAATCCTACTCCCTCTATCTTGTAACATTTGTCATTCCCAAGCTCAACCTGCTCTGCAAAATATTTTGACTCGAAATGTGAGAGGATCTCCTTGTACCTTGTCATGTGCTTTGATGCACCACTGTCTACTAACCAAATTTTTGACCACATGAAAATGAAACTAGATAAAGCATAAACCAAGTAATATTATTGTCTATTTTCTTTCTCATTAGAAGGACTTTTCTTAATTCTTTTGGATTCATCATCCTCAGTAGTTGAGGCATGATGTTTCCCTTTCCTTGGATATTTCTTTCTAGACCAACAATATTTAGCAAAATGACCCAACTTATACAACTAAAGCATTTAATCTTAGATGTATCAATATTCTTTCCTTTGAATGTACCTTTGGTGTTTGGATTCCTCTGAGAGACTTTATGGAAAGTGCCTTTCTTCTTTCCCTTGAATCTTGAGTCTTGATGCTAACACCGAGTGCTCTTCTTTCGTTGGCTCGCTCCTGGTAGTTGTGTGACTCTCCTCTTGGAGGAAATCATGACATAACCTCTCAAACATGGGCGGAATCTCTCTCCCACTTACACTGAATAGGAAGGTCTCCCATGAAGAAGGAAGACCGTAAAAAATGGCCTGCAATAAATCATCAACATCCAGTGTCACCCCTGTGACCAAAATATGATCTCTGATCTAGGCTATCCTAGAATAAAAATATGCCACTGATTCACCTTTCTAAATCTTCAAATAATTAATCTTGTTCTTAAGTGTCCTCTTCTGACTTGGAGCCCGTTTCTCATACAAATTCAACAAGGTAGGCATACGTTCCTTGGTAGTCATTAACAATGTCATTGCAGGAATTATATTGTCTTTGACTGAGTCAAAGATGATTCGATTGGCCTTTGCTTGACTCTTCCTGAAGGTCTCTCTTCCTACATTATTCATGGGTTCCTCCACCATTGTGGTCACATACTTCTTAAGATCATGCTCCTGCAAGATATTTGTTATCTGGAGCTTCCGCACATTGAAGTTGGTATCTCCTTCAAGCCTATCCTTGGCCCTAACTGAAATGAAGGATGGCATGGACCTCACACTTGAAACTTAATCAATATATCTTGGATCTGTGTGCACCTGTTGTTTCTCTTCAACATGTTTAACACACCCTAAGCTCTGATACCATGTTAAATTATGAGCTTGATTTCTTATGTGGATTAATTCTTTTATTTTCTTCAACACTTTGATTCCAGCTTAATACACTTCAACAATACCAAATCATAACCAAATATCAATAACTATGTAGATAAGTAAGCATGCACATCAACAACATATATACCTTGGGGAAACCCTATATAGGGAGAAAAACCATAGCAAACGATATTCATTTATTGCATCAATAATGTATGATCACTTACAAAAATACACCATGAATGTTCTTCTCTTAAAGAGCTTGCCAAGATGACTCTGACCTAACAAAGAACTAAGAGACCTTGTTGAAATACACCTATGATATGCTGCCTCTATTGTTGATATACAACATTGATATGTTGTTGATATATGCCTATGATATGCAGCCTCTATTGCTGATATACAACATTGATATGTTGCTTTGGTATGTTGCCTCTTTATCACTCATATTCTCCTCTATTGCTTCTCCCTTAACCTGCATATCAATTTTTTTGTTGAAGAGAGGGGTCGACCTCTGCTTATATAGGATGAAGAGGAGAAGAGGAGAGGCTCGAAATAGTAACTTATTTGCATGATTTAATCATAACTCATTTTCATACTTTAGTTCAAACTAGACTTGAGACTGGTATACTCTAGTTTAAAAATAGAACTAGACTTGAACTTCAGTTACAACTCAACATTACACTTTAGTTCTAAAATAGAACTAGACTTAATACTTTAGTTACAAATCAGCATTACACTTTAGTTCTAAAATAGAACTAGACTTAAGACTTCAATTACAACTCAACATTACACTTTAGTTCTAAAATAGAACTAGACTTAAGACTTTAGTTACAACTCAACATTACACTTTAGTTATAAAATAGAAATAGACTTAAGAATTCAATTACAACTCAACATTACAAGGCAATTCAAAATTATCTTCATGGTGGATAATGTTACATGTGCCAACGCACTAGATCAATACATTTATATCATTTGTAATATTAGGAATATCGTTTATTTCTAGCTCATAGGAATTTTATATTCAACCTAAATTTTGCTAGATACCTTGACTTTTTCTCATGGTTCACAAGGTTTGACTAGGTTCACAGAGGTTGTACGTTCCCCCTAAATTTTTCACTAGTCTGTCTATGCTCATAGAGGTTGTACGTTCCCCCTGACTTTTTCACTAGACTATCTATGATCACAGAGGTTGTACATTCCCCCTGGATTTTGTTAATACCTCACAAGACCGGTTGATTCTCCAAATCTCCCTAGATAGCCTCAGGGTGGACCATATGGCCTCTCATTGGCGAATGGTTGTCGATGCTGCCAAATTTAACATATCCAACTTGTAAATATATAAGTCATCTAATAATGATAACAATTGTAGTGTCTTTGAGGAATCATTACGCCCAATTAAATTCTTGACGCCGATGAACTTGATTTTATTATATCCATTCGTCCCTCTAACTTGGAATTCTAATAACTTCTGGTTTGCTTGGATCTCGTTGTAAACCAATTCAATCTTACCATCAAGTATATAATCCGAAAATTATATATAGTGTATTACATGGGTAATAAATATGGTAATGATTGATTGGGTGTCTATGAATATCCTAAGTTACAATTTATTGAAGGAGGAGTTGATCAATCCGTTATCTTTGAGAGGATTATCATTCTGGCATTACATTCCTTAGGATAGTAATAATCAACTTTTAAAATTCTTTCATCGATGTAAAATTCTACTAAATTAATACCATTGAATTCTACCAAGAAACTTATGTATAAAATTGTTTTTTAGTTAAGAATTGACATCAAATAATTTAATAAGATTCTAGTAATTACAACAACGGATTATGTCTTATTATATGAGGAAACTTATATCAAGAATTTGTACCTAAGGGAGATAAATAGAGTTAATAATAAGAGTACTTATTATATGTGGTTTTTCTTATAAGTAATTAAAAAAATATTTATAGGGTTACAATAACTATTAATAAGATTACTATGTATATATTATAGAAGTCCATAAGAGATTATAAGTATAAATATTTAGATGAGGGAGTAATTACCATTTCTCTAGTTATCACAATTAGAGATCAAGTTAGAATTTTGAATTAATCAATGATGTTAGTATGCCATTATTTTAAGGAGGTTGATTCATTAATTTAAATCATGTTTGTAACAATCCTTCTATATTAATGAGTTTTAAATTAATTATTTATCTATTTCATAATTAAGAATTAATTGAATAGTGTAGATCATTATGTATTATTTGGCTAGAGGACTGGTTGTATGGATTCTCTAATTTCTTGTTAAGTGGATATTCTTGTTATTCTTCATAATAAATGTTATATTATGTACTTTCTCAATTAATTGGAGTATTTCTAATTGATTGTGTAGTGTAGTAGATTATTCTTTTGTGCCTTGAAAATTTATGGTTAAGTTTTGTTGTTGATCAAGTCTTGGATTTCGATATATGATTAAAGTTGTGTGAAACATATATCTCCTTGTTCCTCATAACAGTCGCCAATCCTGAGACCTTAAATGGTCAAAATCAATTGGATGAATCCTGGACTTGAGCATTGATTATGTGTCTTGGAGGTCCTGACCTTGCAGGGTAGGTTGGGTGGTTGTCTTCTTTGTTATCTTATGTTATATGATCGATCTATGAATAACAGGTGATGTTATATCTGATTTCTTGCTAAGTAGTGAAAAATATGATTTTAGATAATTTTAATATTGATGTATGTCATTCTCTCATAACACATGTCCTAATTGATGATTCCAAAAAAAAAAATTACCCACTTATATTTATGCCTTAATAAAGCAGGGTCGTTATAATAACCATCATGAAAATGATGATGATTATGACAATGGAAGACGATGATGATGGAAATGATGATGATGATGAGAATGATAATGATGCGATGACACTAACAATGAGGATGACAAATATTATGACAATGGAAGACAATTATGATGTCAATGATGATGCTGATGGAAATGACTATGATGACGATGACAAATGACGAAGATGATGATGATGAAAACCACAACAATGATGACGATGATAATGATTTTGATGACCACAATGATGATGATGACGATGACAATGGCGACAAATGTTTATGGTGATAATGAAAACAAAGACAATGATTATGGTGAAGATGATGATGATGATATCATTGATATTATTCTTCATCCAACTCTACATCTGTGTCATCATATTCAGAATCGATGTTGAAAGGATTGGCCAGATCAACATCATCATCAATGTCATTTTTTATCATAATATCATCGCCAATATCATCATTGAGAACATAATTTGCATCTACATATGGCTGAACTTATTTCTCTTCTTCATATAAAATTGCATCTACGACATCCTCCTATGAAACTTCTTCTTCTTCAATGTTAGGAACCAAATATCAATATAGCATAGAAAAACCTTAGAATAAGTACTCAATGCCTTTAAAAAGAGATAAATTCAGATAATAAGCCTCTTCGAGGGGGCAACCTCCTTATTCCCACATAAATGTCTAAATACCAGATAATTCCAAATGAAAATGTCTCCTTGGTATATATAGGATACTAGGAGGTATAATTACAACTAATGGACTAAACCCGACATAAATAAAATAACATTACTAATTTAATATGCCCCAATTAAGGGGTAATGAGCCACTATTTAGGGCTTAACATGCCCCTCCCCTTGAAACAAGTGTTGTCCACAATGCTTGAGTAACTCTGGATGCTTCTGTATAAAAGACTCATCTTCTCAAATGGAATCTTCAGCCAATAGTTACCTCCATTTAATGAGATACTATGAAATGGATCTATTCCTTAGCTGGTGAATTCTTGTGTCAGTGATGGCTTCATGATCCATTATGATTTTTACTTCCTCGTCAAGTTCCGGAAATATAGTTTGAACTGGGATCTTGTCACCTATAACCTTCTTTAAGAATGAAACATGGAAAACTGGGTGTACTCGTGAAGATGCAGGCAACTCCAATTTTTATAACATAGTACCAATCTTTTGCAACACCTTATAAGGGCCATAGTAATTTGGTGATAATTTATTATCCTTCTTGTCTTTCTTGAGGTACATCTGTTTGTACGGTTGTAGTCTTAAAAACACCCAACCCCTACTTCAAAACTTCTTTCACTACGATGTTGATCTGCTTGTTGTTTCATGCGATTTTGTGTCATGGTCAGGTTGTCCTTTAATATTTGGAGAACTTGTTGTTGATGCTCGATGTGATCTTCCACTGCTTGAACCTTAGATTTTTATTTTAGAGAAGAAGTGATGGAAGGATAGTGGTATCCATAGAGTTCCATAAATGGTGTCATTTTTGTTGCAGTATGAAAGGAAGTGTTATACCACCATTCTGCCAAGGGTAACCATTTGAACCATTGTGTTTGTTTATCAGAGACAAAGCAATCAAGGTATCCTTCTAGACATTTGTTCACTATCTCGGTTTGTCCATCAAATTGAGGATGATAGGATGAGCTATGAGCCAATTGAATACCCAAACAAGAAAATAATTAGGTCCAAAAATGTCCAGTGAAGATGGGATCTCTGTCACTTACAATAATCTTTGGGATGCCATGTAGATTTTGAACTATCTCCATGAATGTGGTGGAAATTGTACTGGATTTGAAGGTATGAGAGAGTGCAAAAAAGTGTGTGTACTTGGTCAGTCTATCAACAATCACCATGATGACACTCTTTCCTTCAGACTTCGGTAACCCTATGATGAAATCGATGGAAACCTCCTCCCAACGCTGACTTGGGATGGATAATGGTTGTAAAAGACCTGGGTTCTTAATTGTTTCCATCTTATTTTGTTGGTGAACCAAACATTATGCCGCAAACCTTTGAACATCAATTTTAAGGCCATCCCAAAAAAATTCCTTCTTGACCCTATGGTAGGTCTTCAAAAAGCCTGAGTGCCCTCCTACTAGAGAGGTGTGCAATTCCAATAATACATTTTGTTTGAGTTGGGAGTTCTTACATAAATATAAGCGATCTTTGTACCATAGTGAATCATTTTTCCATGTAAATGTACCTGATGCAACCTTTGAATGAGAGTCCACACTTTTTTTTCATTCTTCCATTCATCCCTTCCTTCTATTATCCAATCGGGTTGGATGATCGAGATAGCACAAAGAAAGGCCTCAACATCTTCATCCTTTCTTGAGAGTGCATTTGCCACAACATTTGGCTTCCCTTTTTTATAGACGATCTCAAAATCATAACCCAATATCTTGGTTACCCATTTTTGTTGTTCTTCTAAAGATAGTCTTTGTTCTAAGAAGTATTTAAGACTATCATGATCTCTTTTGACCTTGAGGTGCCTACCTATTAGGTAAGGACGCCATTTCTTCAATGCATGTAGTATTTCCATC
>JZKD02S0599724.1:257332-279312 GCA_000966675.3 Picea glauca | reverse complement strand
ATTTGCGAGAACAAATCCATCGATACCATACAAATTGATTGGGTTCTAAATATAAATAAGAAATTCATACCTTTTGTGTATGTGGCACATTATGTAGATCAAATAATTGCTCCATCAGAAGTATCCATGTGATTGGGTCCTTTCCATCAAAATTCCTCATATCGATATTAGGAACGTGGTTGGTCTTCAACCCAAAGTTGGAGTTTCTCCATTCTTGATTCACTTTCCTTGTGTCCTCATCATGAATTTCATGGGATAAATTTTCACTTTCAGGTGTCCTCCCTATTAGGAAAATTTTCAATCCTTCCATGATCTCCCCTATTAAACCATCCATCTTAGTATTTATTGCCTCAAACTTAGCTTCTATTGAATCCATCATCTCTTGTAGTTCATCTTTTGTTATTGTCTTCTTTTGTAAATAATTATGTTGCTACGCATTTCTTCACCTTCATCAAGAGTCCAAGTAGGATTGTCTAGAGGCTTATTTGGTGTAGAAGTTCCCTTTTTTGGTGGCATGTTGGTCAAGTATCACTTTAAACCTTGATTATGAGGTGGTTCTACTAGACAATCTTCCTCTTATTGTATCTCCAAAATTTCATCCCTTTTGAGTATGAATTTTTCTTTTTTGTAGGTCTTTGATATTTAGTCTCTGAAATGCCACATGTATGATAAAAATTGGACGTGTCAAGTGTAATTTACGGTAACTTCCCCACAACTTGACAATTTTTGGCCTTTCTAGGAGATCTCACTTGTATAGCATGCCCCACACAAAATAATTGATATAAAATTCTGAAACTCGTACCAGAACTACTACAGGTTGTCCACTATCCAATGCAACTAGTCTCACTCAATTTTCATACTCTAGGAAGAAATTATGATTGTTTTACCCAGAACACCTACTTGAGACTAGTCAATAGGACTAGTCAAATACCTTATCTTCCTCAAGGTGTATCTACAAATTTAAGATGACCCAGAATATGAAATTGTTACCACAAATACCTTACTAATTTCTGTGAACATCCTCTAGCGTTTAGAGTTTGAAATGTTACAGAAACAATTTTATAGAGAAAATTCCGCAATGAATCAATTCAGGATGATTCCAGAACCCTATCTTACAAAGGTTGTATATCCAAAAGTATAAGGCCTCGGGAACTGAAATTGTAACCCAATGTACCTTGATCCATCTACTAAATATCATCCAAGACGTTCCTTATGAATTGTTGTATAAAACATGTTATAGCGAAAATTCCAAGGTGTATCATATGTAGCAGCGAAACCCCAAGACCTTGAGCTCTGATACCATATGTTAGGAGCCAAATATCAATATAGAATAGAAAAACCTCAGAATAAGTACTCAACGCCTTGAAAAAGAGAGAAATTCAGATAATAAGCCTCTTCGAGGGGGAAACTTCCTTATGCCCACATAAATGTCCAAATACCATATGATTCCAAATGAAAATGTCTCCTTGGTATATATAGGAGACAAGGAGGTATAATTACAACTAATGGAATAAAGCCGGCATAAATAAAATAAAATTACTAATGTAATATTCCCCAATTAAGGGGTAATGAGCCACTATTTAGGGCTTAACATTCAATATCATCTTATTTTGGTACAATATACTTTACAACCCTTCCTCTTGGATCATATCTAACAATGTATGACCAACCTACTTTACTTGGAACCTTTGAATAAAATACCTACTCACATTTTCTTGGAAGAACATAAGTTTATGTATCGAGTTGAAACGTCCTTGTATTAATTATGGTGAATCCATTAGCATGCTCGATAAAAATTCTTTCAGGATCATGTTCACTCATCTATAACTTGTACCATTTGATAATGAAGGGAACTAACTTGAAGGAATTAGAGTGACACACAATTATATCATTCAAATACCCATAATATCTATTTTCGGATATTGTTGGATGCCTGTCACTTCTAGATTAAACATTAGTGATCTAAAATACTACAGTTGTCCCACTATCAGGTGTTTTATTCTTGTCATTCAACTGTTTTATATGAAATTTACAGCCATTGCACGATATATCCTTATAGTGTTTCAACTGTAATATGCCAGACACATAAAAGAATGAATTGTCAATGAATAAACGTGTTTAGACTTAGTAAAAATTTATAAAACAACACACCATGACCTAGATTAATATAATGGAAAATAAATGAAACATGATGTGGGTAAATTATATATATGATTTCATGTTTATCCTTTAAACCATATGCTAAATCAATTTCCCTTTGAGTAAGATTGGTATCTTGATTATGATGAGATTATTTAAGCAATGTAGCCACCCCTTCCCATGATAACCTACCATTATATTGTATTTTACATTGATCTATACATAACTTAATTCAATCAAGATTGTTTACAATGAATAAATGTAGTGCATCCCACTCTCAACCAACTGTATGAATAAAGAATAAAAATTACTAACAATAATAAAGATGAATAATTGATGGGAAAATAAAATTTAATTAATAAGTACAATATAGATGAAAAAAAAGAAGATAAAAATTAGTAATGAAAAATATTATAGATCTCATCTACCATCTAATCATTACCTTTCACTTTCTTCATTCTACCTTTCCATACCAAGACCTCCCCTTGAAATCTGTTGATGGAGTTGAAATCTCAAATGTGAGGCACCTTCATTTCAACTGCTAATTTAGGAAGATACTAACTAATATACACCAAGGATTGATATACCATATATCCCTCCACCATAGAACCATTAGGACGTGCTCTTTTTCTAATTAAATCATTCAATCAATTCAAGTACCTCTCCACCATCCACATTGACCTTGTGTGTACATGTCCACACATTTCAATCTCCTCAACTTGGTGTATGAGGTAGTGTTCTTGAGAATTGAAAAATGCCGAAGGTAGATACTTCTGAATTTCACACATTAGCCAAGGAATTTTTGTCCTCTAATATTTTATATATTCTTTATAGTTTTCTTTAGATGAAAACCACCTACACATAATTATATAATCAAATCATACATTTCAACAACAAAGTATATACATTAATTCAGGTAAAACAATACATGACGACTAGTTTTGTAACAAACATTTTTCTTACCTCATGTATTTTCCAAGATCATATATAACTTGTTTTACATTGTTGTCAAATATTTCAGGGAGAGATAGGGGTAGAACATACTATAATTACAAAAAATGAATAATTATTCTTTTGAAAAGAAAACAAAATACTAAAAATAAGTTTTACCAAAACATAAATCTACCAAAATAATTACCTTAATGAAGGTATCCCAATCATGAGTTTTTACCACACCAAAGTCACCTTTCTTCGTTAAGATATTATTTATGTTTGAATAGAATCCCATGGGAAATTTAATTTTCTGAATCACTTCTTTTACAACATTGCTTTCATGCTCTATAAATAAACATGGAAGACAATTTTGGTCTCCAACATTTCCATTTTAATCAATTAAATCGTACATTACATGATTGGTTTCGTAAATGTCACTACAAGTTTTGAAAATTCTTCTTTGTCATTCCTTCCATCTAAGATACTCCACAACATTTTGGTTACATTCTTCCTGATATGCATTGTATCAAACAAACGAGTTGTTTGTAGGTGTTCATAATAGGGAAACATACTCAATTTCACGATGTATTTTTTCATTCCTTGTGCAAGATTCCCATCAATTCCTTGACAACCTTTATGAAACATAAATGAATTAATTATACAACAATAATTTTTAGATACAATGAACATAATTCAATAAAAACAAAAATTGTAAAAAAAATTGTGTGATAGATAGTTGAATTGCTTACCTTGATAATTTTTATTATATGCCAACTTCCATAGGTGAGGTGTCATTATTTATGGTTTTATTGCAATATCTTATTTCCCATTGAAAATATGGTTTTTGGTTGTTCGATACCTATGGTTATTAGGGAGGAAGTGTCTATACTCATCAAACACATCCTTTCCTAAACGTATTGAATGATGACATTTCATCCTAGGACCGCAAACTGGATATGAAAATTTACCCTTCGTTTGAAGAACTAGAAGATATGGATTAATAATATGATAGGTAATATTGGTTATATAATAAGGAATTAATATTAGAAAAAATGAATAATGTTTTCATAAAATTATATACTATTAAAGTGCAGTAGTGTGACGTTACATTGACATTAGATACCAAAAAATGTGTTAGCCATGGGGCATGATGAATTATCTATGTAAGTATTCCATGGAATTGAAATTGTGTTTTCCCTATTGGTCTAGAGACATCATACATAGTGATTCAAACCCATAACTTTAGTAGCTCGTAGACTAGAGGCTCAATATATACATTCATATATTTTAATTTGTACTTACCTAATTGGTTGAAAGTGTAATTAATACCTTCTTTATGTATAAGAAATAACACATTAATAACAACTAAGAGTACAAATGAAATGGTGCTACGTTCAAACAAATATTGTAAACAAATACATGGAACAATCATTGCCAACATTGTGTGCTCCCTCTTTATTTACATCCAAAGATGAAGGTTATTGTTTCTAACAAAAATATGCCACACTAAGTAAATAGACCTGAGCGCACCGAATGGATTGAAAACATCAACTATCAATGAAAGCCTAACATTATGAGGTTCTTTTTTAAAAATCAACCATCTTTCTTTGACGTACCTAAATGCAGAAACATCTGCAAGAATTCAAAGAACCCCATCTTCACTTCTATGTCGTGCTCGGTAATCCATAAACTATTATATGATTTCACACATGAATAGTTGTTTCAAACGTGGAAATATCATAATATGTCGAAGAACCTTTTGAGGAACATGTTTTGTTACTTGATCGGTTCGATATATATTGATTTGAAATTGTTGGCATTTTGTTTCTAATGCATATTATCCATAAAATATAATATGATCATTAGGACATGCATCAATAGCCTGATACTCCATTCCAATATCTTTCATATTGGAAGATAACTTTCAATATGTGGGAGGTAAATTATTTCACGGTGGTAAGAAAAATTCACCTAACAATCTACATCATAAATAAATAACTAGTCAATGTGAATAATAGTAATCATAAATATCACATCCTTAATATATTTCACATTAATTGATAGAAAAAAAGAGAAAAATAATTTTGACCTTTACGTAGATGTGAAAAAATATATCGTTACATATGTTAATGTATGTGTGAGAGAAGTGTTTCACAAACCATTCAATACCTTCAAGTTCGCCAACAACATTATAGCCAAGAAAAAAATTGTTCTTTAGCCTTTATAAAGGGGTTGTTGTTCCTTCTCAAGAAAAGGTATATCATGAATATCATTAAAGTTGTCATCCTCATCGATAGGAGAAAACATGTCTTGGACCAATCTATTTGTCCCATCATCTAGATCAACCATATTAATGGTGTCATCTTCTAATTCCATAGAATTAACTTGATCATGATGATCTTCAATATCCATATGACCATCTTACTCAAACTATACAACGATATTTATACTACTACTAGGCACTACATATTTCTCCAACGATAGACATCTAGGAGGATTTTTCTTTATGATTACAAAAATTAATCAATAAAATTAGTGTTACAGTGTATATAAAAAATATTAAAACAAAAAGAAAATTGTATAAATACAATCAATACTGAGAGTACAATATATAATAATACTGAATAAATTACCATGGGACGATATGAGAACCCCCATTCAACGTGCCCATATTTCCAACAATGTGTCTTAACTGTGTTAAATATAAGTCTTATTCTACTAAAGCCCCTGCATTTATTGCAAGGGAATTTATGTTTCACATTTTCCCTTGCCCCCCTTTCCTCTTTTAACATAGCAATCTTCCTTTGATTTTCTTCATGATGCATAATATTGCTATTATTATTTGGCATTGGGATTTCATATTACAAAAACAACCACTATAGATGAAATATTAGTACAATATATGAATATTTTTTTACAATACAAATGCCATTGAATATTGACCCCATTTGTACATCTAGAGTTAATTAATACATTGTCGTCACTAATTTACTAAATGTTTATAAGAGTATTATTCAACGATTACTCAAGTGTCAGAATTAACCACATAAATATATACATTTTTACCACATAAAATTCAAAGATTCACTATAAGAAAGTAAGTAAGTTATTAAACAATTATAAAATAAAACTAGGCCAATATAAGCAATTGAGTAGACATGTTCATAACTATTTCCTAGATAAATTAAACTTTTGTTCCCGCAAAAAATTGTTGGTCGACCTAAGATGGCCATTTATGTCATGAGTATTTAAAACAAGACAAAGAGATATTAAAAAAATCAAATTTAACCTTCAGGTTACCTCCAAAATCCAAGCTATGTAAATCAAGAATTTTATGTGAAACAAGGTGCAGGCCATAGAAAAGAGAGTATTACATGCATTAAATAATCAATAGATGATTAATTTTTTATAGATGTCGCACCTACAACAAAATTTTCGAAATCTCTAACTTCCGTTGAACTTCCGATGATAATTGAGCATGTCAAACCTAAGTAAGTCAATGAACGTCAAGCACTTTCAAACAATTATTTGATTTTTTTAAAGACCCACAAATGTCATCGGTATATCGAAGAACAATCAAACTTTCAATGATTGTTGAGGATGTAAAATCTGACTAGGTCAAAGTTCTATGTTGTCGGTATATCGACGAGCCTGTGCATTTTAGTTGGTACATGGATGAAAGTTTTCATTGTCATCGATAGAGAGATGCATGTTTTAACTCTAGTATATATATCGACAAAACATAAAATTTGCGTCGCTATATAGATGACAATACCTTGGTAACACAAAGTGAAAATTTTGTCAAAATATGGCTCCCTCATGTCATGAGAGCGATGTAGTGATACGTGTGTTGGAAGTACAACGAACATCAAGGAGTGCCAAAAAAATGAGTGAAATAATAGTAATTTGTGACGGTACGATTAATTTAACTCATATCATCATAATATTTTGTCAAATTTTGACCTGATATGTATTAGTTAATTTGTATGGTCTGTACGATCTTTGATTGGAGAGTGAGTTTGTTAGCTAGGTAGCCAGTGTAAAACCACACATGACAAGAAATATTTAACTGCAAATGGACTCTTGCATCAAAATATATTATCTTCGGAAGAAAAATTGGGGTTGGTAAAAAAACCTGGTTTGGAAAAATAAATAGATTTGGTAAATACCAAACCTAAAAATTTATAAAAAAAACTTTAGGTTTACCAAAAATTAAAAATCCCTAGGCTATGCTAGAAAATCAATTTAATATTGGGAAAACCGAAGCCGATTTTGATGAACCAATAGTCTATCTTGGATGATGGCTATATTATAGAGACAATGGTAAGATCATTTTTTTTTAAATTCACATAAATGTTATAAATAAGAAAAACAAGGGTTAGGGTTTTGAGATAAAATATCAATATTGTAGGAAAATGTCAAGACCTATAGAGAAACCTTAATATATACTAGATTTGGAAACAAGACTAAAAATAAGGAAATCCCAAATAAATATGAAGAAAATGTTGTTATTAAAAAAAAACTTGAGGTAGAGTATAGTAACTTGCTCTAATATCATGTTAGAATATTGAGACATATGAATAAACATACAACAACATTAAATAGTATAACCTCAATAGTCTATCCTCTTATCCATACAATAACATATAATCAAAATAAGAAAGAGATGAGAGAAAAAGGAGAGTACACCAGATGTATGTGGTCAAACCCAAAAATGGGGAGACATCCACAATAAGGAATTTCCTTCTTTATTCTTCATAAATATCCAATCTTACACTTGATATCCAACACATCACACTCCATATTAAGATAATTCCAATATATATGATCACTACGCCATCCTTTCTTTCAATGTACCCCATGGGTTTCTCTTACCTCTATTATATACCAAGAGGTATGGAGGAATCACATCCCAAAACACATGGGATAAATATAATTTCACCTCTTTATATAATGAATGGTAACAAAAGTATATTACTTCAAGATGCATGTGGGATAACTCTTTTACATAAGAGTAGACATTATTACCTTCCAAATTAATACATTCCAACAATACCACACTAGTCATCATTACATATTCCAACAGATGCATTATCTATCATACCAAGATTTTCATAAATCAATCAAACATTATCAACAAACCAATTTTCTAATACCCATGGCCACATCCACACAATGTATCCTTGCATTGACTCCTAAATACCACATATCCATGTCATGTATTCCACCATGGTGATTTAGAAAGTCTAGCCAATGCCTTAACATTGTATCCAATCTCTTCCTAATTACTTGTTCGATAATTTGGATACATTCCTCTTCAACCCATACATGAAACTATGAAATTATGATTTAGTGCTATTCAATTTCGGCCAAGAGGTTGTATTCCAAACACCAGTCATATGGGGGAAAAACATTAAGTAGTTTTATGGCACAATACACCTTCCATATCCAACCACAACATGGCCTCACACATGGATATCTCTATTGGAATTCATTGTTATAGCGGGAATATGTCTCCTAACTTGACTTGGTTATGATCTCATAACCAACATAAGAAGACATGCAATTAAACAAAATTTCATAAATGAGAATTAAACAAAATTTGTATACATACGATCCTTTTCCTTTACATATAAATTCAAATACTTAATCTTAAATAAGGGAATTATTACTTTTCTTTCCTTCAAAATTTATGCATCATAAGAAACCATATGCATACATTCATGAATATTATCAAATCACTTGATGCTACGTGATAAGATGTTATTTTTTTGTAGAAGTTCGCAGGATCCCTTCACCAATGTTTGGTTATTATTTTTTCATCCTCCCTTGTATTCATATGGATGGATTTCGTATACAACAACAACATTATCAACATAATTTTAATCCTTGCTATAATATTTTTTTTGGATACACAATCCGTCATTAGTCTTATTCGATTATCATAATATCATTATCTCACATATAATAGAAAAAATATGCTTAGTATAAAATCATGAAACTTACATGTTTAGGCATGTTCAAGTGAACAAATGTGCATCAATATGCATTAAGAATTCAATCTTATCATTCACATTTCATGCACATTCATTATATCTTTATTGTATGCATCATGCACCACTTCTATAATGCAGTCTAGTGCATATATGTTTCAATTTTATTTAGTTATTTTTGTATTGTGGGTGGTTTTTCTTCAATACCTATAGATACTTGCAGCGGTGTGCATTGTCATTATGGCCATCTATGCACCATTTTATCCCTATTTGAACCTTTTCTAACCAATTTCTACTTAGCCATTATGTATTTCTATCCAATACGTGTTATTGGCCAATACCTTCACTTGGGTGATGATGTTGCAACCTTACATTATTGGAATCTTCCATCACATAGGAATGATGTACTTTATATCATTCCATCACCTTGATACTAGAGTATTTTCAAACCATCTTAACCATAAACCATATGGCATCCATTTCCATTATCTCCAGTTTTCCATTGGCTTTATAAAAAAAAATTGAACACTTTTCTTTAATCCATTGAGTAATTTCCTTTGAACCATTTACTATCCACTTAGGACCAATATTCTCCCATTGGAATGATAAATTTCTCCATAAGAAATTTTAAGTGAGTAACCTTTATTATTAGGTCACTTGACTTGTTTATACCTATACCCTTCTTCCACTACACACTCTGATATCATAAGCATATTTCTTACTCTAAATAATTTTAGAGAAAAGTGGTTAATTCTCATAGGAAAGGAAAGGAATTATTTTTAATCCATCCCTATACCTTATGTCAAAGGAGACTCACCCACTCCATGAGTTACACCTTACCTCATGAGTTCCTTATCTTTCTCTTGCAACAAACTTGTCACCTTCACTACATTCTTCCTTCAAGGCTATGGAGTCCTCCTTAACTCTCGATGCATGGAAATGAAATTTTTATCCTATTGGCTTCATGTTTCATTTGAGAATATCTATTGTTTTACCTTTTCAATTCATTTAGACTATGTATAAGTTGAATACTAACTCGTCTCTACTCTTTCTGACCCCTTTATCAATCTTTCATTTTCCTACGCTGTAGCTTTTTATTACCTCATTCAACTCTACAAGATCTTCCCTACATCCACGTCCATGGGAAATATGGAATTATAATCTACGATATACCTACATAGTCTTCATTTAATTTTTCTTATTCTCTTATTAACCATTCTTTACACAACACTATATGCTTGAGTGTTCTCCCCTACTTATTAACAATTCCCTTTTATTAAGCTCATTCCATTTTTCCATTACCTAGTTGTTGCATTTCCAAATGTGTCTCTATACCTATGCATAGGAACTATCATGATTTTCAACACTCTTTTCTGAAATAGTACTTACCTTTGGCATGTACCTCCAACATTTTGAAATGTTTTTCTAGCATTGGCATTGTTTTGGGAAACTTTCACTTTAAATAGTTGCATGGTTCATGGAATCCAACTCCACTTTTCCTGCAACTTTATGGAGAAATCAGATGATTCCTTAGAGAAGTAAATCCCTCTCTCATGAATTCCTATGTATTACCTTTTCAATGGATGTATTCATGTTTGGATCTAATTTTTGAGCTGAAAGTTATGCCTTTCTGAAATTGGTAGTTTCACCCATTTTTGCACTTGTTTCACTGGTTCAAATAATTCTCTGAGGCAAACTTATGTCACCTATAAAATAAAATGTGTTAGGAACCAAAAAAAGTTTGGTCTGAGACACTCATAATATTTATAACAAAGTGTTCACAAAATCTCTCATATTTCTTATCTAATGCTCCAGTTAAAATCTGCAATAATATAAAAATGACAACTTACTTCTTTTTTACTTTTCTAGACTTATAAATAGTTGAATTTTTACCTATTTGAGTATCTTCACCCCAAAACATTTTGAATTTTACCAATATTCAAAAAGGGTATCTCCATACCTGAATTTTGAGTTATCTATCAAAATTTCACCTTTAACTGGGCTCCAGGTTGATAGTATTGGTCTGCAAAAGTTTAGACTATTTTCTCATTTTTATCCCTCTACTTCTACACGTGTCTTCTCTTTCATATTGTAAAATTTCAGGTAACGAGATTCCAATTTTGGTTCCATGGCTCTCTTCTATGTTCCATGATATTTCTATAGAATTCTTATGCCCCAAACTGACTTCTGAGAAAGGTGTTATGCCCTCTTAAATTCAATTGACACCTAAATTGTACTTTGTATTGTTCTGGCTATAGCTTTCTCATACAAGCTCTATTTTGTGCTAGGAATGGCTTGTCAGAAATATCTTACCAAGTTATTTCATTTAAGTATAAAAGAATATGTCTATTGAAGGTACATAAAATTCTTAGGGTTTCGACCCCCTGAAAATGTTGTTTAGGCCCTTAAATTGCATATGCAAGTTGATGACCTTCAAAATTTGGAAATTTTATTAGAAAATAGAGATTAAACCTATCCTTCGATCCACTAAACTTTAAAAATATTGGGAATGAATATCAACCATTCAACTCTAACTAAAAAACAATTTGGACCTTGCATTCTCTACCATCCAAGCTCCATCAACGATTTTGTTTAGCGAACAAACCACCTCACCAATTTTGCTGACCTGATCATCAATGATCATGGATTTTCCTTGGTGAACTAAACTTGTAAGACTTCACTGGATCTACCAATGTGACCATTTGTGATCATTGATTTCTTTCGAACACACGAAAAACTTCACCAATTTTTCCAACTGACCATTGGTGATCGACAATTTCTTTGGGACAAATGAAAAACTTCATCGATTTTTCCAACCTGACGATCAATAATCAAAAATTTCTTTAGGTGATGTGGCAAGATATGTATATGTTTACATGGCATGACACATGGATTCTGACATGTAAAATTGTCTATCATGGCATGGCACATGAATGTTGACATGGCATGACTTGTGGATGTTGATTTGGCATGAAACATTATCCTCCTCTTTTCCCGTCATCGGTGATCAACAAATTCTTTGGGACGAATGAAACACATCATCGATTTCTATCGACCTGACCATCGGTGATCGATGATTTCTCTTGGTATAATGAAACACTTTGACAATTTTTCCAAGTCGACCATCGATGATCAACAATTTCTCTTGGTCAAATAAAACACTTGACTAAATTTTTTGACTTGACCATGATCGATCAACAATTTCTCTTGGTTGAATGAAATACTTCGTTGATTTTGATAACCAAACCATCAATGACCTATGATTTCTCTTGGGACATGCAAAATTATTTACCGATTATGCCAACCTGATCATCGATGATCGATGATTTCTCTTGGAGAACTAAATTCACTCATGGATTTCATTGAACTTCGACACTTAGAAATTTTCCACCAAAATCCAAGAGGAATATTGGTTGTTGATACCCAATTCAAAATGACCTTGACCATTGATCTACCATGTTTCTTCCAATTCTTCCAATGAGTCTCAATCGTCGATCTATTCCATTTTTCCAGACTCTAAAAATGAATCCTGACCATCTATCTTCTCCATTTTCCCATCTTTCGAAAACTTATTATGTTTTTAGTTAATATAGGATGAATCTGGTTCACTGATATCAATATCAAACATGATATTGACAATTGTCTCCCAACTTCTTCAACCTCCATTATAACACAAATTTTCGACCTTCCACATTGAATTTTACTCTGTAACCTTTATATTGATGACCTTGATCACCTCTTAGGAAATTATAAGGGAAATTTCAACTTGAATTCTCTCAAAAATATAGATATTTCACTCTTGTATTAATTATTTGTCCCAAATCCATCATAGACCCAAAATGTCTAACAATGATTTTTTCCAAATTCCCACTAATCTTGGCCCATACAAGCCTAATGTTTGAACCAAAATCTATGACACTAGATTGTAGCATACCCGCTTGCAAACATGAAATTTAAAATTCCCCATACATATAAAATAAACCAAGGGGTAGAATAACCATAATTTAACATGCATCTAATAGCATAATAAAAACCCATGAATGCAATAAATCAAGAAAAGATGTAGCATTCAAATATTTTTTTACACACAAAATAATCATAATAGATAAAACATAAGAGATATATTGTAACATCCCTCTCTTGCGCACACTAAGTGAACTTATCCTTGAGGACACTTGCTTGCAAGTGATCCAGATTACTATACCATTGACCGTTGATTATTATTATAAGGCATTATGGATGTGATTATATGTTATTTTTTGTATTGACTTAGATAGGTGCTATTGACTCGGTTCTCCTAAGTGTGAAGGATTTGGACCTCAAGGATGTTGAGACATTGATGAAACCCCCAGACTCTGGATCAAGTCAGGGAGTGGACTATTGAGGTTTGATTGTTGTATATATATGATATATGTGCATCTGATTAGATGTTATGATTATGGATTTTGTTCTTACATGATTCATTGATGATGCAGGTTGACGATAGCTTGTCGACCAAACTCACATGTGGAGTAGAGGGGTCACGCACAACTACCAGAGATGTTGAAGGAGAGCTGTGGACAGTAGCCCTACCACACGCTACTAGCACTCTCGTAGTGGCTCGAACTGTAGGTTAACGACTACCTAGTTTGAGAAGATCCATGATGTCATGAGGGAAGACAACAGCAGTCACTCACGATGATTTTGAGGGGTGCACAATAAGGCAGGGACCTTATTCCTTAAAGGCCCTTAGTCTCCCACAAGATCACTTGGTGAAGTATTGACTCTAGGGGTTTTTGATGTCTACCAAGTCAGTCAAGAGGCGAGTGGCACCCTTGGAGCACGTAGTGCGTCCTAAAGGGCACGTTGTGCAAGGAAAACAGAATGAGGTGAGTGGCACCCTTGGAAAACCTAGTGCGTCCTGAAGGGCACGTCGGGTTGTTAACTAATAAGAGAATAAACATAGATGGCATTAGAACTAATAACGTGATAAGAAAGATTTAAAAACATTTTCCCTAATAAAATGTCGCCCAACCTCGAAAATTAAAATCTAGGTCTAATGTAATACTTGTGGTAATAATAATAATAATAATAATAATAATCATTAAACATGTGATGAAAAGGGGGTAATAAACTTGATTAAATTATTAAAATCAAATTATTGAGGGATTTAAATTTTAAAGGGGAAATGATTGTTTTGTTACACATGCTAATTAAAATTTATTAATTAAAAAGAAAAAGGGGAAAAGATAATTTTCTTCACTTACTAATTTGAGTTTACATAAAAAGGGAAAGAGGGAAATTTAAAATAATTAGGAAACTAAGGGAAAAAGGGGGAAACATAAAGAAAAAGGGAAACATAAGGGAAAAAAGCAGAATGACCAACTTAGCAAGGAATCTTACGTTTAGGAAGTTTCTAAATTGAACTCAACTAGTAAATTAGTAAGGGGGAAAGTCATTAAATTGTGGAAGGGAATATGGGGACACCTAGGAGCAATTATAGGAATGCTTTTAGGTGGGTGAGGGAAATAGGAGTAATTAAATAATTAATGACATTAATTTCTAATGAAACGAAGGGGATGGGTGACACATGTACGGGGAGGATTTTTCTAAATTAAATTATTGAACAATAAATTAAATGGGAATTTGGGAAATAAGTGACTCAGAAATTATATATGAAGGAGGGAGGAGGGAAAGGACCGGGGGCTCTTTTGTAATGTGTAATGTTACACTGCATAATTTTAGGCTTGAACGACTTATCTTGTGGGAGTTGGGATATCCAACTCGGTGAGGAGTGGTAGCTCGACCTTACAAGGCGAGATGGGAGCTAGTTGTTCTCTCGTTCAGTGTGCGTGGACCCTTTGCGGATCGAGGGGCTAAGGGGGAAGAAGAGTACCCCTAGTGTTGGCTGGAAGGTACCGGTAAAGTCTCATCGGTTGGCAAATGAGAACTACACGGAGTGCAAGGGACATCAACTCAGAGAGAACGACTTGGGCTATGGTATGCATGCTCTTATTCTGCATGGTAGACTATTATGACTTTACGCTTTCATTTGTATACTTTTAAATGTGTAAAGAAGGTGTTTGACTTAGAATTTTTATTGAGAACTTAAATTTCCCCATAGCCTTAAGCTCCCTGCTAGACTTGTTTCCTGTGGCATTCGATCCCTGAATGTTGTGACTCTCTTGTTGGTTTTAATTGATTTTTATGAATATTTTATGCTCGGTCTTCGTTTTCATCCCTAGTTCGTCAGTCCATGTTTAAGCAGTCAGCTAGGAGCCAAATCGACGGTCGTCACTTCGTTTCATAACGACCTATAGATTCTAATGCCCTGCTTTTCGATGTGTAAATGATGAGCGAAGGTTGTTGCCCAGTTGTCCTCCCCTGTCGATTGTTCCGGGTCGATGGATTGCCTTGCGCCTTTTGTGAATGAGTACTTATGTGATTGTTTATCCTTTCCTTCCACGATCCTCTTATTACCCTCTATGTTTGATGAAATGATCTCTATGTTTTTAATGAAATGTCATCTGCATTTTTAATGATTTTCCCGACGAATTTACTGTGTGGTTTTTATACATATGTTCTTCCTTTTTCTCTAAGATTTTACCTCTGCACAATGATATTCTTGATGAATTTATCTTGCGTAATTGCCCACTCAAATGATAGTTTATCAATTATTTTGTACTTTGTTTTGGGTGTACTGGCTGGAGACATTACTTGGGATATTCTGCGATCTTCACCCTTCTTTTTTTGACTGCAATCATTACCATGTTGAGTGCATTTTAGAGGCGTTTTTATTACTGTTGGGACTGCAATTTTCTTTAAAACTCAGTGATTGAATGGAAATGCACAACAACGAATTGCTTGGCAGACATCAAACTTCTGCTCCATGAATTTGGCATCACGCCCATTTTTATATCATTGCATTTTTTTCTTAATAACCTCTGCATTTAACAAGTTGCTTAAGTGATTGTTTTTGTTTTTCCTGCATTTGGATCGATGAATTACATATATGAATTACATATCTCAATTTACTCTGCAAGTTTTACTTCATACAACGATTAAATCAACTGCATTCTCAACACAGTTTTAGACTACATTTCAGCACCTATGTATGTGGCGTTCTAGCTTATTTTGAACTTTGTTTTAATATATTGACCACTCTGGAACATGTATCAAATGTTATGAGATAGCGTTGTAGTCAGTGAAATTATAGTTAAATTATAGTTGTCAATTTACATTTGATTTATAGGAATAGTATACAACGATTTAGCGTGCAAACGGTGGTGTATGGTGGGCATATTTTTACTATGTATTGGGTCGCATGTCCTCTGTGTAATTGGGTAGCGCATTATTGTGTAATGGGTATCATTTTTGCTGTGCAGTGAGTGGCATATTTTACTGTGGATGGGTAGCGTAAATGCATGTTTTTGTCGTGCGAATGACGCGGTTTCTATGGCATATTGGTGGTTTCTTTAATAGCAATGAATCCCCCTTGATCTATTGACAATGTTTTAATTATTATGCAGACAATAAATTTTGACAGCCAAATTATGGTATGCATCTGACTGACAGAGAATTTGTACACCGAGCGTGACTGCGAATTAAAAATAGTGGCTACGAATTTACCTGTAGTGACTACATTCATGCACATGCAAGATCGTAATTACATATTAATTTCTGGTATGGTAAGAACGAACCTGTAGGAACATCTGATCACTATTGGGCACTGCAATAGCTGAAACCATTTCATAAGAATCAGGTCGACTATCGCCAGAATTCATTGTCGCCTTCTTACCTCCTTGCGAATCAACCATCCCTTATCCAAGTTCATACACCGTTTCTGATTTGGCATGCTTTTTGTTTTCTATGTTATCACTATCAGTTAATCATATAATTATTTCCAGCTTCCTTGGTTGAAAATGAAGAGTGGACTTGTTGATCCTGGATTTTTACACTAGCATCTACTCTCTTGTCAGTTCTAAAATTGAGCAGTTCTGAAATGCATCTAAACTGCTAGCTCAACCCACTTAAACTGATACTACTATCTCCTGCAATCAAGTCTTGACCCTGTGATCTAGTAGGGATATTACCAGTACCCAAGGACCCTAATGAATCAGCATGATGGAAGGAAACAAAACTATTTTCATAGGATTCCCTTTTAGCAGACAAAGTATTCCACCTTTTAAATTACACATTTGAGTATGTCCTCAAAAGAATGAAAATAATAGTAGGGGATGTGAATACCCAATTCATCTCGTTAGCTTGGTTCTCTTCTTTTGGACGTGAACCCTTTTTCAGGTCTTCTGTACTTTTGTACAAGGTGCCTCCTCAAGGATTGAGGCACTTAGAGAAACCCTCTACATACAGAATAAGCACCTTCACAATCACTGAGAAAGAAATTAAACAATGCATAACAGACCTCTTTTGGAGCTGTCTTTATTTCAACTTTCCTAATTGTAGATCTAAGAGATAGAGACACTGAAGGGTAGTAATATTTGGTTAATGTCTCTGACACCTATAAAAAGAAGAATTATAATTGATTTGTTGTATAACAACATGAGTGTATTTATAGATGACAATGAATCTTACAGTTTAAAGACACCAAATTTTATTAACCGCATCTAGATAGCAGGTGTTATTAATGGCGATTAATTTAATAACATTTTGATAGTAGGTTGACAATGATTTTCTAATAGTCAGATGATAGCGTAATGACAGAGATTAGATCCCTAGATAACGAAATTATATTATTGAAGGACATCGTTATATTTTTTCATCTTAAAAGATAATGTTTTTACTGCAATTTAATTTAGAGATGCTATAGAGTTAAATTCCTTTGAAACACACTTACACTGCTAAAATTGCGTGCACCTGATGTATATTTCAGACAATGTTTCTTTTTAGACCGCAATTTTCAGAGGGAAATGTTGAATATTTTATAAGCAGAGTAGATCACCTTTAATGATAAGAAGTTCACTTTCTAATGGACAATGTATGATCGTTGACCAACGTATTTGATTGTTAGAGTGCATGTAATAGTTCGCTCCTTCACACTTAGACATCATGCTTAACGGATAAAGGGTTATGGTTTGTGGGAAAATTCTCTTAATAGCTTGTGCAATTTAAATTGAGGATGTCATCTTGCGTCTTGACGATCTAATGCTTGGGTGCATGGGTATAGTCTTCTTGTCATCTAATTCGGTCTCCTAGCACGTTGGATTTTTGGGATATTGGTCTAGACATGATAAGTTGCGCCATGATTATTGTCACTCCTATTGCTTGGGGAAGGCATGATCCCTGATGAGGGGATCATTGTGTGCCCTAATGGAATAAGGCAATTGGTAACTTGGCCGGAGTCTGTGCTTTCTGTGGTGGGCATTGTTCTGATGAGGCCATTGTGTCGGGGTTGTGGATGTTGTCCCTTATCTTATAGGCATTTTCATGTTTGTGTAGGGCGGGTAGTCATTTCTATCAGTTGCCTGATCTGCGTGTTGTGTTTGTTGCTTGGTTGTGTGGTTTAGCTATTTGTCATTGTTGCCTTCCTACCTAAAAACAAAAAAACACTTTCACTTGTCACTTCACCGGGAGTCGTAACAGCGGAGTCGTTACTTATATATTTATAAAATAACAAACTGGATATGAAAAAAGTACGTTCATCCAATCCATAGGATTTCTATTCATTTGTCTCAATGACAAGCCACCCATGAGCTAAGGCTATGATTCCACAAGGAGATTTTTCCTTCTTGGTTGTCCACTCTCCACATTCAGTAACACATTACCTAGGTTCTACTCCAACAATTATTCCAATTTACCATCTCTCTTCCCCACAACTTTCAAAACCCAATGAATGTACCTCGTTCTCTGACTAGTCCCTCGATCTATACCATTTATTTATGAGGGCTTCCAATTCACTCAATTGACCAAGAATCTATTATCTGGAGACTATAGTAATTGTTACATGCTCTATGAGTGTTCACAATATCTTTCACAAGGCTCTTGAGACATTTCTTCAACATGAAAATACATCATGTCATGCTTATAGGATGATTTATAGAAATGCATCCCTCTTTATTAGCATAAACACATCTAAACAATGGTTGTCTTCAAGAACAACATGGACGATGTTCTTCCCAACACTCATCTCTCCTCTTTCTGCCCAAAAACAACATGTAAAAATTGTCCTCCTTTCCTACTCGAATTTCCTTCTTCCCCCATGCTTTCTTGACTCACACTCTTCCCAAGGATTATTTTACTTCAACTCCATGCTCCCAATAACTATGATATGTGACTTCTCACACCCACCCTCTTACATGAATTCAATGATTGAGTGTATAAAAATTCAATGGGAGGATTACATTATAAAGATACATCAACTTAGGAAATGGCATGGGTTTCCCTTGAATCTCTATTTTAGCCCCCCTCTCTTGTGGAATCATATCCCTCCTTCATTTCCATCCCTCTCATATTATAACAAACAATTATTAATTTATTAATTATTTTGATGTACATAAGATACAATTCGACCCTCAACCATCCTAAATAAAATTTATACAATTATAGTATAATTTGCGGGGATTAGAATGATCGATGATACAAAAGGAGTTTCAAATATTGGACATCCTATAACTTATTTGAAAAAGAAGGGTGCGAAGTTTGAATGGACATAGGATTGTGAAGAAAATTTTCTTCATTTGAAAGATTTGTTGACATTTTTACCAATACTAAATATTGTTGATCCAAGTAAATATTTTGTGGTGTGCATTGATGCTTATAAATAATGACTTGGTGGTGTCCTTACCTAAAATGGTCATGTGGTTTGTTATGAGTACATAAAACGTAAGGAACATGAAAGGAACTATTACATGAATAATTTGGAGTTGACAACCATTATTCATGCATTAAATATGTGGAGACATTAACTCATGGGTAGAAAATTTTAGTTGAGGACAAACCATTGTGGTCTTAAGCATTTATTTGAGAAGTCAAGTGTAATATCCCTCTTTTATTGAATATTTTAATATTTTAATTTGGATTATATTATATTGAGAAAGTTTTTGAGATAAAAAGACTTAGGATAAAAGTATATCATCATAAATATTTATGATGAGGAATGTTTTTGTAAATATTATTTTTAATGTATTTTATTTATCCAGAGACTAATTGAATAGAAAATATGATTATAACGGAGTAAATCATTATTCCATGGGAGGCTGAAAAGGGATAAAAACCACTAGAGTAAATATTGTCCATGAGGATGTGTGATGTGAGAGAACAAAATAGCACAAATTTAGGAGAGGAAGATACCCTAGGGTTAGGGATGAGACTAAATTGGAAAGAAAATACCTAGGAAAGATATTATTCTCTTGGTAATACAAGGAAATACAAGTATAGAGGCAAGACATTGTTGAGTACTTGTGCAGAGAATTTGAGTTTGATGGTTATGAGAAAGAGTCAAACTATGGATTTATCTAGAGAAGGTTATTGAAATTTATAGTCCCTCTGGAATAACGGTATTTGAAACAGGTTCTGATATCTGAACTTATTATCTATTATTCTTTCCTACTAGATGCTAAAAAATTATTCTTCATCTTTATTATTCTTTTATCTGAACTTATTATTATTCTTTTCTAGTAAATATTGCTAAAATAATTACAGTGTGATGGCAGTACTATAGATATGGGAAATTGTAAAGAATTAAATAGTAGAAAAATATTGTTCATAAACAGTTCATTACCTGGAATTCATTAGAGAAGGCCTAAGCCGACCCTTCCATTCGTTTATATCTTCCATAACCTACAGTAAAACAATTATAAATCATAAGCAAACATTACGGTGGAAAGGGACATAACTTGTTAACTTTTGATTGAATACAATACAAGCCATGATTGGAGCTTAACATATCCTATCGTCCATAAACGCACCAGTGGTAAACATTTATAGTCTTAAACAACATGACTGTGTTAACCAAAACCGTGGTGGTTGAGACGGAGCGCGAAGGTTTTCCTCCATAGCCTCTGTAACAATGAGTTGCTGAGTGAAATCACATCCAAGTCGTATTGATGAGAAGAAGTGTTGAAGGATGAGGTACTCTCAGTAAGCATTATAATTCTTAGTACGTCGTAACATTCACTTCATTTGAGGAAGACATTGTGGTGATCCAACTAGACTTCATTGGAAGTCCTATTAATGACCAATGATTTTGAAACAATGAGTCCTATTGCATGTGTGACAAGTAAGTCACCTACTCAAACCATAGCTATGAAGATAGGTCACTGGGATATCTTGGATCTAACGTCAAATTGATAAGAGGTCAAATCATCTGATTGTGACCTGTAACTTGCATGAATGCATCAAATGTATAGATTAAGAGTCAATACATTTCCACGATTTCATTATAAGCTTCATACTTATGGTATAGTATGGGTGGTTAGGTCTTAACAAAGTTAATAGGTTTATATATATATATATATATATATATATATATATATTGCACTATAGTTAAGAGTCAAACATATAATATGGGTTAATCTTATAACTTGTTAAATAAAATCCTAGGAGTAGGCTTCCTCATTTGGTATTATAGTAGCCTATAAATTGGTTGGGAGAATTATAATGGAAAATCATAATCCATTTAGTTAAAAAAGTATTGTATACTAGGAAATTAACGAATATACAAAATAGCCAATGAGAAATAA
Source organism: Picea glauca (assembly GCA_000966675.3). Classification (NCBI taxonomy): domain Eukaryota; kingdom Viridiplantae; phylum Streptophyta; class Pinopsida; order Pinales; family Pinaceae; genus Picea; species Picea glauca. Next base: position 257,570 of record JZKD02S0599724.1, on the reverse strand, counting down.
TTATGGGACAAACTATTATAATCACAAGTAAGATTTGGATATAAACTGAGAAAAAAAAAGTGGACAAAATAAGATATACTTGAAAGAGGAACTTTGTGAAAAAATAATTATGAAATTTTGAATTCAAAGTAGTTTTATTAGTTGAAGACAAGAGTCTCATCATGTCATGACAATACCATGATCATTAACCAATATTGTTAATTGACAAAAGTAAATAAATGCATAAGATAAGTAATAT
>JZKD02S0599724.1:246801-257242 GCA_000966675.3 Picea glauca | reverse complement strand
AAAAAAAAAAAAGTGAAAGGGAAACATGAAAAATATTATTAGAGCATGGTTCAAACACTAGGGATTTATGGGTTTAAAGTAAAACAAAAGTTTAGATTATGATATATTTATACATACACTCATAATTATTTGTTTAAAAAATAAGAATTGAAGATAATCATATTTTTCACATATAAGATCAGGATCAAGTAAAACAAGTGTCATGGATTATGATGTTAGAAAATCAACACCTAATGGTCCTCAAATGTATGTGGAGCTGAATAATGAGAAGCCAACTTGTTAGGACTATTGGAAATTGTACATAGCATAAGGGAAGAATTACAGAGAATCAAAGAAGACAATGAAAAATTACTCCAGGATAGTAAAGAACACTAAGAATTGAATGGGATCCTACTAAAAAATATGACTGAAATGAAACAGAATAGAAATGTAGGACAAACCTAAAACAATGCTAAAAAGGAATTTTCAAATGAAGAGTCACACAAGCATAAAGAACAACTAGTACATAGTGATAAAATAGAACGATTTGAAGGTAGTAGTGAGGATAACTTTGAAAGTAGTACCTTACAAAAGATTGTACCCAAAAAACAAGAAACGAAAGTGGCATGGTAACAAAGTACTTGGTGTGTTTAAGAATATTAGACCACCTAGTTTCAATGGAGAATTTGAAGAAGGAGAAAATCTTGGCTTATAAACATGGGAAATTATTTTTAAATTTACAACTATTCAGGGAATCTGAGGCCTAAGTTGGCGTTGTACCAACTAAATGGTAACGTTGTTATTTGGTGGCAGGAGACTAAAGAAGTGAACAAGGTTATAAGTAGTGAACTGAATTGGGAAATATTCAAAAAGTGTTTTAAATAGAAGTATTTAACAGAAAGATACAATGACAAAAAAGTCAAGGAATTTCATGATCTCAAATTAGGACAGATGACTATTGAGGACTTTTTCAATAGGTTTGTAAATTTAATGAGATATGTACCCTACCTTGGAGAAGAAAAGGAAAAGGCTCAACAGTTTATGAGTTTTTTTCCTCAATCATATAAGGATAAAATCGAGTTCCTTAATCCTAAGACTATGGATGAAGTAATAAGGAATGATAAGTTGTGCTTCACTCAAATCAAATAAAGGTATGAAAATGCAAAAATATGCCATACTAGGAATATGGACAAGTTTGATCCTAGGAAGAAGTAGTTTAAACATCCAAGAACAACATCAAATAGTGTACCAAGAACAACATCAAATAGTGTACATGTTAGGAGAAATAGATTCAATGGAAAACAATGTGTATCATCTTAGAATAGTAGCAAACATGTAGATTTGGTAAATAAGATAGTTAGGCCACCATTATAGTGTTGGGGTTGTAAAGAAACCATTTGTATTGAGACTGTCCTCTAAAAAATTAGAAATATGGTAGTACACAACATCCAGGAAGCATCAACAGTAAATGACATGGCTATATGCACTCACAATATCAATGTTGCCCTGGAAAATCAATAGATTGATCATCAATATTCGATGGTGGAGATATAATATTTTATTAAGCATAACCATGTGTCTATTTTAATAGATCTTGGTGCAATTTTAAGTTATGTATCACCTGCAATAGTAGAAGGTTGTAAAATGGATAGAACCAAACACAAGAAGTCTTGTCTAGTCTAGTTAGCTAATAAAACGAAGCGTACGGTGATTGAATTTGTGAAGGATTGTTCAACAAGTATCGACGAAATTAAGACCAAGGTATATCTAAACATCCTACCTCTAGGGTCCTATCATTTACTCATAGGAATAGATTAGTTAGAAAAACATTCAGTGGTGGTAAATTGTAGAGACAAACTTTCAAATGTTTAGATGACTTTGGAAATGCTAAGACACTGAAAGGAATACCATGAGGTGTGAGACAAATCTAAGAATTACAACTAAAATGAGATGCAATGGAATTCTATGACATTTATGTTGTGCATGTATCTAGTAGTGTTGAGAAAATGAATAAAAATATGTTAATTGAAGACCCAACGTTAAAATAATTTCAGGATGTATTCCTAGAATGAATTTTAGGATTACCTCCTACAAGAGACATATATTTCACTATATATTCAAATCTTAGATCTGCATTTGTTTATAAACCCCTTTATCGGACAAGTACTCCAAAATTGACTGAACTTAAAAAAATTCTCCAAGAGATGATGGATACATAGTATATCAGACCTAGTGTGTCTCCATGGGGAGCCCCAATTTTGTTTGTTAAAAAGAAAGATCGAACTTTCATATAGTGCATTGATTATAGACAACTTAAAAAAATGATGATTAACAAAAAATATCCTTTACCCTGCACTGATGACTTGTTTGATCAAGTAGGCATAGCTGAGATCTTTTCAAAAATAGATTTAAGATCAGGCTACTGTCATGTTAGGATTAAAGAGGAAGACATACGTAAAACAAATTTTCAGACCATATATGGAAATTATGAGTTTGTATTTGTACCTTTTGGCTTAACAAATGCACCTGCTACATTTATTTGTCTAATGAACAATGTACTAAGGAAATATTTAGACAAGTTTGTGATTTTTTTCATCGATGACATATTTATTTATTCAAAGAATAAAGAGGAACATGAAGAACACTTAAGATGGGTTCTACAAACACTTAGAGAGCATCAATTGTATGCCAACTTTAGTAAACGTGAATTTTGTCATGATAAAGTGCAGTATTTGGGACATGTATTCTCAGGAGAAGGGATTTTAGTTGACCCAAAGAAGGTCAAAGAAGTTCTAGATTGGTGAATACCAAAAGATGTGTCAGTTGTCTATTCTTTTATGGGAATCATGTGATATTATCGTAGGTTCATAGAGGTTTTTTCAAAACTTTCCTACCCGATAAGATCTTTGTAGGAAAAGGGAATCATATTTAAGTGGACTGAAAAATTTCAGGAAGGTTTCGAAAGGTTAAAACAATTGTTGACATCAATAGGAGATCCACATAAGGACTTTGCATTTTGTACTGATGCATCACTAGAGGGTTTAGGAGGTGCATTGCTACAAGATGACTATGAAATCACCTATGAGTCATGTAAACTAAAACATCATGAAAGTAATTATGCAACACATGACCTCGAATTGACTGTTATAGTGCATTCATTAAAGATGTGGTGACACTACCAATTGGTAGAAGGTTCCTGATAGAAACTAATAATATTAGCCTTAATTATTTCTTTGAACAACAGAATTTAAATGCACGACAAGATATATGTTTATCTTTCCTTAGAGAATATAATTTTGAAATAAAAAATATTAAATAAAAATAAAACAAATAAGGAGATGCACTTAGCAAGAAATTAAATGCATTTTTTGCAATAATGTATAATATTATCTGAAAGAGAGAATTAAATCATCAACAAAAAGTGATGAAGATTACAAAAAATTACGAGAAAAAATTCATAATGATGAGTCTATAGGGGATGAATCAAAATTAAATTGTAATCAAGAGGGTCTAGTACAATACAAAGGCATAATTTACGTCCCAAACAACACAGAATTGAGAAACTTGATTTCAGCTGAAGTACATAAGAAACCATATCCAAGACACCTTGGTTACCAAAATACCATAACAATACTAAAGAAAGAGTATATCTGACCTAGAATGAAAACACAAGTGGTTGAATACCTGGCTAGATTCCTAGAGTGCCAGCAAGTTAAAGTTGATCACCATCACCCAACAAGATTATTGTAGCATATACCCATTCTTGAGTGGAAATGGGAAGTGATTAGTATGGAGTTTATTATAGGACTACCTACAACTAAGAAGCACAATGACTCAATAATGGTGTAGTGGATAAACACACCAAAGCTACACATTTTATCCTGGTAAAATCTACTCATAAGACCATAAAAATTGCAAATATTTTCATGAAATAAGTTTTTCAAATTGCATGGTTTATCCAAAACTATCATTTCATACATGGATGTGAAGTTCACTTCGAATTTTTGGAAAAAAATGTTCAGTGGTTTAGACACCCAACTGAATTTTAGTACTGCATATCATCCTCAGATTCATGTTTAGACAGAAAGGACCAACCAATTTATATATGATATATTAATATGTACGTAATGGAATACCCCACAAAGTGGGAACCTTCACTTTGTTGAGTTTGCATACAACAATTGTTGTCAAACATCATTAAAAATGAGTCTCTTTGAAGCATTGTAGGAGAGGAAGTATCAAGCACCTATTAGTTGGGACAATCCAGTTGATATAATTATTTTGGGTCCATAGATGTAAAAGAAATCGAAATGATTGTTCAAAAAGAAAATCATAATCTAAAAAGTGCTCATGACATAAAAAATATTTTCGAGGATTTAAAAAGCGTACATGTAGAATACAATGTGTGAGATCGTTTCTATCTAAAGTTTAAACCCGTAAACAATTCATTCAAGTTGGGAAAGAGTTCCAATTTGTCACCATGATATTGTGGGTCATTTGAAGTGCTTTCGAGAGTAGGGTCAGTGGCCTATCAACTCAGACTACCATCTAATTTAAAAGTACACAATGCATTTCATGTTTCATTATTAAAAAAATACATACATTATGTAACTCATATTTTAAATTGGAATGTGACTTAGGTGGAACCAAAAGGTGAGTTCCAGGTGGAACCATTATGCATTCTCAAAAGGAAGGAAACTTAAAGTGCAGTGGAGATGTTGTCTAGGTTAAAGTGTAGTGTAAACACTTTAGTCCTGAGGAAGCCACTTGGGAAATGGAATAAGCCATGAGTAAGAATCATCCATTCTTGTTCCATAGATGAGATACTCAGTTGGCAAAGCCAAGGACAATTTTCAGTTCAAGGGGGGAAGGATGTAATATCCCTCTATTATTGATTATTTGAATATTTTTAATTGGATTATACTATATTGAGAAAGTTTTTGAGAGAAAAATACTTATGATAAAAGTATATCATCAATAATATTTATCATGAGGAATATTTTTGTAAATATTATTTTTAATATATTTTATTTATCTAGAGACTAATTGAATATAAAATCCAGTTATAAAGGAGTAAATCATTATTCCATTGGAGGGTGAAAAGGGATAAAAACCACCAAAGTAAATATTGTCCAGGAGGACAAGTGTAAACCTACTCCCAAAGATGTGGGATGTGAGGGAAAAATCCAACACAAAGTTATGCCAAGAAGATTCCCTAGGGTTAGGGATGAGGCTAACTTGGAAAGAAAATACCTAGGCAAGATATTATTCTCCTTGGAATATAAGGAAAGACAAGTAGAAAGGAGGAAAGACGTTGTTGAGTACTTGTGCAGAGAATTTGAGTTTGATGGTTCTGAGAAAGAGTCAAACTATGAAGTTATATGGAAAAGTGTAATATACCAGATATAAAAAGTATGCAGAACATAAATAAAATGCTAGAAATGGCAAAATAACAACAATATAACCAGAATAATCACCACAATAACACTGAAATGATATAAGAATAACAACATAAATAACACTTTGATTCTGAGAGCAATGTTACGGGCCTCTTCGAGGGGGAAACCTCCAGTCTAGAAGATCTTTAATATTACAATAATCTCCAAGCTAGGGTTCTCATACCCTTGACTCCTATTTATAATAAATATGTCTATCAAAAGAAGCATCTAGAGGAAGATCCTTCTAGAAGCGGAAGCTTCTATTAGGTCTTCTTACATTTGACTTCTTCTATTTTATTGCAAGGCCTTATTAATATTGACCTTTATTACATCTGAACATATTGTTCTACCTATGTGCGGGTTAGGACCCTAACATGTCCTCCCCCTTAAAAATAGCCTTGTCCTCAAGGCTTGAGATGTGAAAATTACTGCAGAACGGTAGTTGGTTCCCAAGTGGCATCTACTAGAGTTGTATCTTTCCACTGGATTAACACTTTGTTGATGGTTCTCTGACACAGGCGGCCCTCCTGCTCGTCCAAAAATGCTTTTGGTTGTATCCAAATGGATCCTTCTTCGTCTAGCTCGGGAAGGTTGGTTTGAATTTGTCACTTAGTTCCGATCACCTTCTTTAAGTAGGAAACATGAAAAATAGGATGTAGCTTCGAATGACTGAGAAAAGCTAACTGATAGGCCACCTATCCCACATGCTTGAGAGCTATATAAGGACCATTAAATTTGGGTGCTAGCTTCTAACAATGCTCAGCCTTGAGGAAATTCTTCTTGTAAGGTTGCAGGTGAAGAAAAACTTGATCCCCTTCTTCAAATTGATGTTCAGAGCGACGTTGATCTTATTATTGCTTCATGCAATTCTATGCCATGACCAAATTCTCTTTTAGGGTACGAATAATAGCCTCTTGAATTGTAAGTGTTTGGTCAACCACCTGGGCCTTCGAGACACTAGGTAAGTATGAGAGAACTGAAGGTGGATTTTTTCCATATACCGCTTCAAAAGGAGTCATGAGTGTAGTTGTATGGTATGAAGTGTTGTACCACCATTCAGCTAGGAGTAACCATTGAGCCCAATGATTTTTATTTTCCGAGGAAAAGCACCTGAAATATGTTTCCAAACACTTTTTGACAACTTCTATTTGACCATCAGTCTGGGGATCATGATAAGTTGTACTGAGATGAAATTGGGTGCCTTGTAGCTTGAACAGTTCTTGCCAAAAATTGTTTGTGAAAGTTGGGTCACGATCAGAAACAATAGAGTGTGGCATGCCATGGAGCTTGAAGACCTGATCCATGAAAATTTGAGCCATCGTGGATGTTGTAAATGGGTATTGAAGAGCGCAAAAATGAGCATACTTGGAAAGGAGATCAACAATCACCATGATGACTGATTTATTTCCTGATTTGGGTAAGCCTATAATAAAATCCATAGAGATGTCCTTCCAAATAGCAAGTGGAATCGGGAGCAGTTGTAGTGTGCCTAGATATTTGACTGTTTCTCCCTTGTTGCGTTGACACACATCACATTCAGAGAAAAAATTACAAATTTCCTATTTCATACCATCCCAGAAAAAAGAACGTTTGACCCTGTCATAGGTTTTGGTGAACCTGGAGTGCCTCGATGTCGGTGTAGCATGAAGCTCATAAAGTACCGTGGATTTAAGCTTTGATTTTTTACTTAAATATAGACGGCCTTTGTATCAAAGCTCATCATGGAGCCAATAGTACCCTGGGGGAGTTGGAGCACTGGACTGCAATTGTTGGATCAACTGCAAACTTTTGGGATCTTGTAGTCATTCCTGGCGAACAGCTTGGAGCCATTCTGGTATAATGAAGGAAAGATAAAAAAGGGATCATTCATCTTCATATTTGTGGGAAAGTGCATTCACAACCACATTTTCTTTTCCTTTCTTGTAAATGATCTCATAATCATAGCCAAATAGCTTAGTTACCCATTTTTGTTGCTCCAGGAGGAAATGTATTTTTCCAAAACATACTTGAGGCTTTGATGGTCTATCTTAATTTGGAAGATTTGCCCCAATAGATAAGGGTGCCACAAATCAACGGCATGAAGAATAGCCAAAATTTCCTTTTCATAGATGGATTTGCCCAGATTTCTTTCAGGCAGTTGCTTGTTGGTAAAGACCAAAGGTCGACCCTCTTACATAAGGACAACACCAATTCCTTTCCTTGAAGCATCACATTCCAAGACAAAGGTCTTTGTGAAATCAGGAAGGGCCGGGACTAGAGTGGTGCACATGGCTATCTTCAAGGTTTGAAAATCTTGAGAAACAGTTGGAGTCCAAGTGAAGTAGTTCTCTTTTAGGAGAGCAGTGAGAGGTGTTGAAATATTTCTGTAATTCTTAACAAACTTGCGATAATAACTTGTTAATCCCAGAAATCCATGCAAGCTTTTGAGATTTTTTGGGTGAGGCTAGTCTTGCATAGCTTCAATCCTTTTAGGATCCACCCTGATGTCGTCCTTTCCAACCATATGACCCAAGTACTCTACTTCTGAGGCGCCAAAAGAACATTTAGACTATTTCAGGAAAAGTTGGTGTTGAGAGAGTAGATGGAGAAATCGATCCACATGAGCAAGATTTTTTGTCCAGGTCTTTCTATAGATGAGGATATCATCAAAGAAAACTAAGACAAATGGATGGAGGAAAGGATGGAAGACATGATCATGAGGCTTTGGAAGGTGGAGGGGGTATTACACAAGCCAAAGGGCATGACCAAAAACTCATAGTGGCCCTCATTAGTTCTAAAGGAAGTCTTGGGAATGTTTGTCTCTTTCATACGTATCTGGTGGTAGCCCAAACGAAGATCAAGTTTAGTAAAAAATTGGGCACCACTCAGTTCATCCAAGAGGTCATCAATGACAGGAATGGGAAATTTGTCTTTAATGGTAAGTTTGTTGAGGGCACGGAAGTCAGGACAAATTCATCAAGAAACTTAATTCTTCAAGACCATGACCACAATAGAAGAGTAGGGGCTCATACTAGGGTGGATAACGCTTGCATTAAGGATTTCTTGGACCATTTTCTCAATTTCATTATTTTGGGAAAAGGGGTGACAATACAAACGTATCTTGGGAAGAAGGCTTCCAGGTACAAGGGGAATGGGATGATCATGAACACCATGTGAAGGAGGGAGTCCCTGGGGAGTGGAAAAGACGACTTGATGTTTAGAAAGGATGGCTTGGAGGTCTTGCGGAACCGAGGGTGTTTATGTTGCTTGGATGACATGGAGTTGAGAAATAACACCAGAATGACCCTTTTTTAGCATATTTTCCATGCGATGGGAACTAATGATCTCAGGTGAACCAACAGTGATGCCTTGGAACTTATATTGGTGGCCCTCCTGGTCAAATTGCATGGTTAGTTCATGAAAATCCATTAGAATGGGACCCAAATTTCTTAGCCAGCTGGCACCCAACACAATGTCACAACCACTCATGTCGATAGAAAACATATGAGATTTCAGGTGGTAGTCACCAATTTGGAGACACACATTTTCACAACGCCCTCCACATTTCATGGAGCCACCATTGGCAATCATGATTTGGAAATTATTGACGGCATGGATGTAGAAATGAGTTTCTTGGGCAATGCAGCGATGAATAAACTTATGGGTGCTTCCACTATCAACCAGAATGATGACCTTCCGATGCTTGATGTAACCGATTAGCTTGAGGGTTTGGGGAGAAGAGAAGCCAGTGAGAGCATTGAGGTAAATGACCAGTTCTACTTCGGGAGGGTATGAGGGAGGGGTTATGTCAAGGGTTTCAAGTGACTCAAACACAAGGGGAATATCCTCTTCTGAAATATACTCGGAGATGGCCATAAACAGTTTTGTTTCCTTACACTTGTGGCCTGGGAAATATTTTTCATCACAATTATAACAAAGGCCTTTGAGTTGGCATTTAGCCATTTCATCCTTGTTCAATTTTTGGATCTTTAGTGGAGCAGAGGGAGTAGTGGGATTTATTGGTTTAGGGAGAGGGATAAAGGAGGGCTTATGGTTTTGAGAAGATATAACCTATTGTGCTTCTTTAGCTATTTTAGTAGCCTCTACCCAACTTTGAGGCCGAGCCATGAGGACATGGGCCCAAATCTCATCCTTAAGGCCACTGATAAAACATTCTCGGAAAAAGGCATCAAACATTCCCTCTGTCCGAAAATACAGGCACTCAAAGGAAGCTATAAAGTATTCCACTGTTCCTGATTGTTTCAACTTTGTCAAATGGCCCGAATGGTTGGTGTTAGTGTCAAAGCATTCCTAAAGCTCTGCCATAAAGTGTGTCCAAGCAATATATCCTTGATAAGAAGTTTTTCTCCATTGCCACCATTTCCAACGTTCTTGATCTAGATGGAGAACACCATATTGTAGTTTGTCCAAGTCATTTGTAATGTTGTATAAATAAAAATAATGTTCCATTTGGGTTACCCAACCAGTGGGGTCCGAGCCATCAAATTTGGTCACATCCACCCGCGGAAGGCGTAGGTCATGTTGAAAGTGATGGTTCTGAAAGTTATGGGAATGAGAGGAATGGAAACCTTCAATATGTGGAGTGAGGAAGAGGAAGGGTTATCTGTAAGGATATAGATCTTGGTGCAGAGTGCCAAAAAGACATATTCAAGCTGGGTGGTGAGGTCTTGTTTGATTTCCTCCATTGAGAACTGCATGGTTGTATTGATGGTGGCAACATTGCCATTGAGTTGTTTCACTTCTTGTTGGGTCTCGATGAGACCATATTGTAAGGTGTTGAAGTGAGCTTCCAAGTATTGGCTATGGGCATGGGCCATGAGGATGGGGGAACTGAAAAGGGGTGGGCGGGGTCAAAAATTTTACCGAAAAATGATATGGATGAATGTGATCAGGGTGAAGAGATGAATTGAATGAAATAGGTCTCAAATAATGGTGAAAATATTTCTAGACTCTTTTTTTTTTTTATTACACCTACGCAATTATACTCCGCTCTGAAGAATACTGCAAAGAGGAAATTCCCAAAT
>JZKD02S0599724.1:231701-246751 GCA_000966675.3 Picea glauca | reverse complement strand
ATTGATGGTGGCAACATTGCCATTGAGTTGTTTCACTTCTTGTTGGGTCTCGATGAGACCATATTGTAAGGTGTTGAAGTGAGCTTCCAAGTATTGGCTATGGGCATGGGCCATGCGGATGGGGGAACTGAAAAGGGGTGGGCGGGGTCAAAAATTTTACCGAAAAATGATATGGATGACTGTGATCAGGGTGAAGAGATGAATTGAATGAAATAGGTCTCAAATAATGGTGAAAATATTTCTAGACTATTTTTTTTTTTTATTACACCTACGCAATTATACTCCGCTCTGAAGAATACTGCAAAGAGGAAATTCCCAAATGCTTAACTAGAAATAAATGTGTATTTACTTGGCAACCTGAAGACAGTTGTGCGGCAATAGATCTTATATGTTTAATTTGTCTATGTTTCTGTCCCCAAGGGTTAGGTATTCAAGGGTTCTACAAACAAGTGTTTGCCCTGTTCTATAGCTCTCTGATATATGTCTGGGGTCCAAGAGTAGTACTCAAACCAATATCTCAGGGCACTAACTAAGGAGGATAGATTGTACCCTTAGTCGTACTACCCGAATACCCAGGTACTAGAAAGTATCTTCCTGTATGTTGTTCTCGGTGGTACTATAGAAGTCAGGCGGCTGATCAGTTTATCTAAAGAGGGCTTTCGAAAATCTAGGTTGATCCGTACACAGGTGTTGTCTGATGCACTACCACTCTAAGGGGTACCAACATGGGTTACAAGTGTGGTCAACAGATGTGCGCTTAAGAACCACTTGTATTTCCTGCATGTATGAATCCCTCAATCACATTTTTATGTGCATACTGACAGATATTTATGGCTTAAAGACGCCAGAATACGTCTCTACCCTGAAAAAAAATTACCCACAATTTCTGCCAAGGAAAGTGCTTTAATACCACTTGTAATATACCATATATAAAAATTATGCATAACATAAATAAAATGCTAGAAATGGAAGAATAATCACCACAATAACACTGAAATGGTATAAGAATAACAACAGAAATAACACTTTGATTCTGATAGCAATGTTCATGGGCCTCTTCGAGAGGGCAACCTCCAGTCGAGAAGATCTCTATTAAAATAATCTCCAATCTAGGGTTCTCATACCCTTGACTCCTATTTATACTAAATATGTCTATCAAAAGAAGCATCTAGAGGAAGATCCTTCTAAAAGTGAAAGCTTCTATTAGGTCTTCTTACATTCGACTTATTCTATTTTATTGTAAGGCCTTATTAATATTGACCTTTATTACATCTGAATATATTGTTCTACCTATGTGTGGGTTAGGACCCTAACAAGAAGGTTATTGAAATTTGTAGTCCCTATGGAATAATGGTTTTGGATCTGGGGTGGAAGGAGCATGTGATTTGGTTGTTTTGGTCTATGGTTGGGTGGAACTACTTTTCTATTCACCTAAATTCTATATTTGAAGAGGCTCAAATATGTGAATTTATTATCTATTATACTTTCATGTTACATGTTAAATATTTATCCTTCATCTTTATTATTATTTTCTATGAACTTATTATTATTCTTTTCTGGTAATGATTTCTAAAATAACTATAGTGTGATGACAATACTCTAGATATTGGAAATTGTAAATGATTAAATAGTAGCTCATAGTATTGTAGCAGTAGAACATATATTTTCCGTGATTGATTGTTTTGAAAAGTTGGTAGAAATGAAGTATTTATAAAATATCATTGTAAAAAAAAAATTGTAGAGAATTTTATCCTTTATTTACATAGGGATACATGCAGTAGGTGTTATATCACAAAATGCCACACCTATGCATTTGTTCCATGTCCTAACCCTTTCCCTTGGCTTGCTATAAAAATTCCCTACTTGCCTCATGCAAATAATCTAAAAAACATGTCTTTTTTCACATATCTGCAACCTCATTTTATGCAAAGAATGAACATCTGCAACTTCTCAGTTTGCAACCTGCAGATTCCCTAAAAGAATGGAAAAAATAAAACAATTTCAAGTTTTCGGGTGGGTTTTTTGGTTGGGCTTGTTTCCCATCATCCCCATGCCCATAAAAAATGGATTCCAACTCCCCCAACCTCTTGAGGAATATATAAAAGAACCGTTGAGGGCTAGAATGAGGACAAGTATTTTGGTGCAAGGTTATCCTAATGAGATATAGAATGCTTCCCTCTCCTTATTATCCTCTAAGTAACAATACCCAATCTTGAAACTCTTTTTCCATTGCCTCTCTCCTTATTGTATAGTCATAGGGTGTTTCCTCATCCCTATTTGGACTATCCAAAATATCGTGGTTGAGTTGATGCTTGAAGGATTTGTGGAAGAGCTCATAAATTTGGCTCTAAAGAAGTGTTGAAAGAGAGTCAGGTTGTAATTAACCTCTATGTTTTGTGCTAATAGAAGATATTTCTTTTCCTCCAAATTTTGTGTTCATTGTAACATTGTGTGTCTTTGTTTATCATATTTTCTTTGAATATAGTACATGACATGTATATTGTTTGATCATATAACTACCTCATAGAAGCGCTTGTCTTGATTCCATTTTGCAGGTTGGTTCCTACAAAGGAATAGGAGGTCTTCGAAAAATAGGAGCGAGGATCAAAATCAAATGAGAGACTTAAGTTGTACTCTTTATCCTTTCTTACTTCCCTACTTTTTCCTAGAAAAAGTAGTTATTATTTTAGTTTTGTATACTTGTTTGTTAGGTAATATTCAGTATTCTCAATACAGTCTTGATCTGTCATGATTTGACCCAAAGTCACGGGGGAAATATCTTGTCAACATAATTGGCGACCATACTGGGGATTATCCTAGTTTGGGTTAGTTTGTTTAGGGTCCCTTGCCTATTTCTTTTGTTGTGGTTTTTTTTGTATTCTCTTAGTATTTTCACAAATATTTTATCCTCTTATGAATTGTTGTGAAGTACTGAAACCCTCTTTCTTGGAGTGGATTTTTATTTTTTTGAGTTTGTCAAGCCATCTATGTGTTGCATCTCTACAGCCTGGGGAAATCCACGTTTTTCCCTTCTACATCTCGTGGATATCTGTGATTTGTACTGCATACAATCGCAAGCCTGTGTTAAATTATATTTTTTAGAAAACAAATTCTCTTTATTTTTGGGTTTAGGGCTTGGTTTGCTCAGTTTTCTGGGTTGTTGTGAGTCTCTGCTTGGCTTTTCTTTGTTGAAATATCAAAGTGTGTTATAAAGAAAATGGAAAGATTTTTCTTTAGTTATTTTGTATAAGGATTTTCTGGTTGATTGGAAGGCCAACCTTGTTTGTCTAAATGTCCAGACTCACTGAATTTTCAGTTGTTTCTTGGTTGAGCGCTTTGTGTCTCTTTACCTACTTTTCCTTGTTTCAAAAAGAAAAAATCCAATTCTTTTTTGTTATTTATTTTGTAAACGAAAAAGAACAAAAATATTATTGTTTTCTTACATATCCTTTCCTTTGCCTCTCATCATTACAAGAAAAGAGTTGGTTAGTTATCATTCAGGAAGTTAAATTTCCATAACACTTTGGTAGTGGTAGCCTTGTATTGGAAAAAGAAAAGAATCTGGTAGTGTAAGTTTTACATTCTTGTTTTTATTTATGTTTATAAAAATAAAGTTTTAGTATCCATTTCAAGGTGTCTTAAATCTTGCATTCAAAATGTTTTTCTTTCATTGAAAAGAAAAAGAGTTTTCTTTGTAAGCATAGTTGCATCAATTTTTAATTTGAAGAATTTTCATTGTGTTCTAATTTTGCATTACTTTTGGAGGAAGTCTGAACATCACCAAAGTTACATATAGACCCTTTTTGAGTAAATAGCAACCTATTAAAATGAACAATTCTATAAAATGCATTAGAAACTTTCATTTTTCTAGGGTAAACAAACAAGTCTAGGCTAGGTCCTTGGCGTAGGTTACAGAGTAAATTTCTTCAAGGCCATTAAACCAACATAGGTGTTTGAGATAGGGAGTGAAGAATCAATTTTTCCTATAGGTCTAGTCCGAAAGATCCTCTAACAAATCATTTAAACATGAGTTCGTGTAAGGAATATCCAAGGAGATTCCCCTCTAAAGTTGGCCCAAGCATAGTGGAGAGATCATGTAATGGGAGTTTCAATCATGCCCATACCTCTGTGAGAGGAGAATATTTTGAGGCTTCTATCTTTTCTACCCTACCAACACATTTGATATCGAATGTTGATTGTACCCCCTGGGCACTACCTGGGAGCTAGTAACCATAGATGCTTCTCCTAAGTACATCACAAGGTAACTACGTGGGTTTAGTCATAGTACCTGGGGAATATTTTGCATCACACATTTCAGTAGTGTTGGAGGGTGTTAGCACTAAAGGTTACACTTCGACGACTAAATTGAAAGCTCAGTACCCATCAATGGGTTTATGAGGTAAGTCTTAAAATGTGGTGTCAAATGGATAAAAATCAGTCCAACAATGTTAAAACATAGGAAATTCTAGATAAAATGCATTAGTAAAAGACGTCTTGTCGAAATTAGATCAGGGTTTAAGGATTAATGTGGATATAAGGAATACTTTAGTGAGAACAGTGAAATAGGTCTACCACTAGCATCAAGCTTTACTAGTATAAGTAGGAAAGAAAAGATTTTAGATACAAGAGGTTCTTAAATCCAAGCTAAAAACTTTGAGAAAAGTTATAACAGCATCAAAATCAAACCTCCATTGCAATACAACTACAAAACATCATTTGAATAATTCAATGATAGTAAAATTTCAGAGTGAGAGAGAAACAAGATGGCAAGAAAGAAAATTGATTTCCATTAGACAAAAATTCATCAAGTATGATACATCAAACAAGAGCAAGATTTGTTACATTAACATCACCAAAAGAGTCTTTTACATCAACCATTTGAACCTACACAATGATTTCTAATGCATATTCTATATCCTAGATAGGAAATAATAGCATACAATGCGAGTTCCATCCTCTAGCATAGAATTCTCCCATCCAAAACTGAAGTAATTACACCTATACAAACCAAAAATAACAAAATGCTACAAGAAAGGATAATGTTGGAAACTATCTTAACACCTTAATATTTCATGATGAGGTTTCCTTTGATTGCATTTGTAACATCCCTCTCTTGAGCGCACTAAGTGAACTTATTCTTTGAGGACACTTGCATGCAAGTGATCCGGGTTATTATACTATTAGTCGTTTTGATAATGATTATGAGATATTATGGATTTGATGATCTGTTATGTTGTTGTATTTACATAGACAAGTGATATTGATGGGGTTCTTCTGAGTGTGCGAGACTTTGGATGTTGAGGATATAGAGGCATCAATGATACCCCTTGGACTTCGGATTGAGTCAAGGAGTGGACTGTTGGGTTTGAATGTTGTTGATGTGACATATGTACATATGATTAGGCTATGATGATTGATTATTATTTATAACACGATTCGTTGATGGATGCAGGTTGATGATATCTTGCTGACCAGACTCACATGTGGAGTAAAGGGGTCACGCATGACAACCAAAGACTTTGAGGGAGAGGTGTGGCAGCAACCCTACCACAACCTACTAGCACTCTCGTCGTGGTTCAAACTATAGGTTAAAAATTACCTAGTTCGAGAAGACCCACGATGTTGTGAGGGAAGACTGTGACAGTCACTCTCAATTATTCTAAGGGGCACACAATAAGGAAGGCACCTTATTCCTTAGAGGCCCTTAGTCTCCCACAAGATCACCTGGCAGAGTATTGACTCCAGGGGTTTGACGTCTACCAAATTCAGTGAAGAGGTGAGTGACACTCTTGGAGAACATAGTACATCTTGAAGGGCATGTCACGCAAAGAAAATAGAAAGAGGCAAGTGGCACCCTTGGATCATGTAGTGCATCTTAAAGGGCACGTCGCACAGAAAAACGAAAAGAGGCGAGTGGCCCCCTTGAAGCATATAGTGCGTCCTGAAGGGAACATTGTGATCTTAAGTGGTATGTGAATAAAGCTAGTCGGCCTTAAAATGAATGATGTGATAATTAAGATTTAAAACCATTTTTGTTTCCTAACAAAAAAAAAATGTCACCCAACCTAGTGAAATTAAAACCTAGGACTAAGTAGAACTTGTGGTCAAGAAAAAATAAAAGATAAACATGTAACGAGAAGGGGGGGTAAGAAATTCAAACTTATTTATTAAATTCAAAATTTTGATGGAGGATTAATTTTTTTTAAATAGGGTAATAGTTGTTTTTATCTACTTTTGCTAAATTAGTTTTTAGTTAAAAAGAAAAGAGGGTAAATGGTTGTTTTATCTACACTTGCTAAATTAATTTTTAATTAAAATGGAAACAGGGTAAAAGGGTTGTTTTATCCACACTTGGTAATTTGATTTTTTAGTTAAAAAGGAAAAAGGGTGAAACTTAAAAGAAATAGGAAACTTATAGAAAAAGGGAAACTTAAAGAAAAGGGGAAACGTAAGGAAAAATATGAATGTCTAATTAGGAATGAATTTTGCCTTTAGAACTTTATAATTATGAACTCAACTAGGAATTAAGTAAGGTTTTATTCATTTAAGAAGTGTAAGGGAATTTTGGGACACCGAGGAGCATTTTTAGGAATGCTTTATGTGGGTGAGGGAAATCCGAATATTTAATTAATTAATAAAATTGATTTTCTGGTGCAACTAGGGGATGGGTAACATGTGTACAGGAGAGGTTTTTCCTAATTACAATTAATGAAAAAGGAATTTAATGAGAATTTGGGAAACTAATTACTTAAAAAATCTATAAAAAGGATGGAGGAGGAGGAGTATGGATCTCATCTTTTTGCGTAATGTTACGTTGCTGAAATTTTTATCTTGACTGAACTTTCTCTCGTGGGAATTGGGATACCCAGCTCTCGTAACTAGTTGTAGCTCAACCTTGCGAGGTAATATGGGTGCTAGCATTCTCCGGTATTGTGTGTGTGACCCCTTTGCGGCTTGGGGAAATTAGGGGGAAGAAGAGTACCCGTAGCGTTGGCTGGGAGATACCGGTGAGGTCACATCGGTTGGCAAGAGGGGGCTGGATGGAGTGTGCATGGGATAGCAACTTCGAAGAATTCATGTTTGGCTAAGGTACGCCTATTAAAGTTGTTACTTGCAATGAAATTTAATTTACACATGTTATTTTTCTGTTCTCGGATGAATATTTCATTGCCATGATATTTTTTTTATTTTTTTTTTAAGTAAAAAACACAGATTCTATTATATTAATGCTTCAAAATTACACCATGACATAGAGGTGCCAGTTGTCCCGCCTGTGAAGGAAACTGAGACAGTTGGCCTGTCCAAAATAGCATGCAAGTTCAAACTCTCGTTTTTCCACCCTACCCGAAGGAAACCAGGGTGTGTGACCAGTTTCAGTAGCAGTTTGATAGTGTCTATTCTAATGCTAACATGGCTATGAACTAGAAGAGCTACAACTCTAATAAACATTAAAAAGAGAGAGAGTGTTAGACAAAGCTGAATAGGAGAACCTATTAACTAGTGCCTTCGTGGTTGTCTGTTTCCTTTCCGCTTCTGACAGAAATGGTATAGAGTTGAGCGTAGGTGGGGCATTGTCGTCGTGGGGTGGCACTGGAATAAGTTGCGTACAACATATCCAGGCATTGGCTAACATGAACAGCCCTGAAGATTTCGTCGTCCACCATGCTGCGGACCTCGAAGATCAAGTTCAGGTGCTCCGGGTGAAGAAGTGGTGGCGGGGGTGGCGACTTGTGCTCAGTGTCCGTCTTCTGATGCGCATGTTGCGTTCTCTGCGACTGTAGTTCATTTTTGCCTTCCGACAGCTCTTCCTCAACCAAGCAGGTGGAGAATTTCTCAATGGGAGCGTCGCTGGAACCATGTTCTTCTCGCGGGCGGGGAGGTTGTACTTCTGCTCCAATGCATGCCGAGGGGTTCCAATTGTCCAGGACCGTGAACATTCGGCTTTCAGAGAAGTCGTGGGGGAGTTCCATTGACGGAATTTCCTCGAAATAAGTTCTGGGTGGTGAATCTACTGTTGTGGCCTCCCTGGGTCTCTTCCTCTTAGCAAGAACCAGAGCTCGTTCGAATTGTTTGTGCCTTTTCCATCAAGAATCGACCACGTAACACCCTGCTCCTCTACGGGGTCTTCCTCGAGCTCGCGGCATGACGAGAATGAGGACGAGAGCCAGAACTTCCCCTGTGTGTATGCTCTTGCTCGACTCTGTGAGCTTCAAATGCATTATGAGGCTACCGAGAGGGTTGATAAGGGCATAAATGATGGTGGTAGCCATTAAGGCTGAGGGCTTAATGCTCTGGCTGGTCAGCCTTTTCGCACGAGTGAGAGGCCCCGTCAAAAGGTGGAGGTCGACTGTGGTAATGGCCCTCATAACTAGCGGGGATATGAGAGCAGTTGGCTGCCATTAATGGCCCCTCCTGGCGCTTCTCCACATGCCCATCCTACTCTGCGTTGCACCCCATCCGGGGGATTTCCAAGAGATTTATTACACCCTCTTTCCTACTGTATTTGAAATACCCTTTCTCACTGTATTCTGAGTTGATTTCCCACGGCGAACCCAAACTATGATTGTAATGACTTCTCTGTGGTTGTTTTATTGATTAATGCAAAGAAAAAAAAAAATATCTTGTGTCCCTTATCCCTTTAGTTATTAGTTTGTGCCTGAGCAGTCGACCATGAGCCGAACCGACGATCATCACTCTGGTGTTTAAATGCCTATAGATTCAAATGCCCTGCTTTCTTGTGCATGGATAATAAGTGAAGCATAAATTTTGCCCAGTTATCGAACCCTTACTTATCTCTGTGTTTTTCTCTTATGATTAAACCCTGATATTTGTGCCTTCTTGTGAATGAGTATACATGTGTATTGATTGATTAAAAGTATGATTTTCTCTACGTTTTTAATTGCTTAAACTTTGGTAAATCTTTGCGTTTTGGATTGATAAAACTCTTTGTTTGTGAATGATAACCTCTGATTTTTGAAGGCCGAATATCTGCATTTTTGGATTGATAAAACTCTTCATGTTTGAATGATAAACCCCAGCATTATGGAATGGTAAATATCTGCATCCTTTTAATGATAATTCCTAGCGTTTTAAATGGAAAATCTCTGCGTTCTTTGATGATGTCCAGCATTGAGGAATGGTAATTCTCTGGGTTTTTTTTTATGATTCCATCATTTGAAATGATAAACCTCTTTGTTTTTTATTGTTAGATCACAAAATTCACACCCCATTTCTCTTAGCATTTTACACAACATGTACCCAATGAATTTCAGATCCATTTATCCAGATCTTAGACATGGATTTCACCCATGTTTTTACAACCATTTACCCATATCTAATAGACAACGATTTATTTTCTTTGGTGTTGTGTATGACAACGATTTTATATAGCTATTATTAATTTATGATATCTATTTTAAATATTATTGCGTTTTAATATGACTATGTACATAACTGTGCTTTAAATATGGAATGATAGTGTGTTAATATGGAGTGACTGCAATTTTAAATTTTTGATAGACAACACCTTTTAAATATATGAAATAGAACGATTTTAAAGATATGATAGACAACGATTTTAAATACATGTTAGACAACTATTTTAAATATATCATATACATGAAAACAATTTTAATTATGTGAACGATTTTAAATATATGATATACATGGCAACAATTTTAATTATATGACAACGATTTTAAATATATGATATACATGAAAAAAAAATTAAATATATGACACCGATTTTCAATGTATGATAGACAACGAATACTTCACCATATGGACAGACAATGAGTACTTCATCATATAGCCATGTGTTTAATAGACAACGATATCATAGGGTTGATAGACAACATTAACACATTTTAATATGAAGTTGGTATCATTATTATCATTAGGAAGTTGCATACCAAATGGTTGTTGTTGTTTACATGAAATGTCCATTGATTTATGTGTATCTCTTTTGGTCAATTGTGTTCTAGAAAGGATAGGCATATTACTAGGATTAAGTGACTTATGCTCTGAAAAAGGTGAACCCTTCTACAACCATCATGTTTGGTTTCTAGTTTCAATGTTGCAGTGTTTAGTTTATATGAAATAATATTGCTTTATCGAAGGAGAACAACTTCACATAAACTTTTCTTCATAATTGAACTTTTAATCAAATATTTAACATACACTTAATTACATTAACTAACATATCTAAGTAGGGACATTAACTAGCATATCCTTTAAAGTGAAATGAACTTTGAAGAAAAAAAAAGTATATTGTTATACAAAGAAAATAATAATTTTATTAATATTAAATGATATAAAAGTTTTAAAATTATTGATTTTTATTAAAAATAATAGGATTATCATTTGTTAGACAAAGATATAAATGTTGAATTAATAGGATTTGTTAGACATAATGGTTCATTGGTGTAATGGTTTAATAGCTTATGCAAGATTAATGGTTTTATTAGCTAAAATGATTAATAGTTTAACAACTGATAGTTACTATGTGCCTTGTGCCTTAAGTCGAATTGTAAATGGTGGTTGGTCATAGTTTTTTCACCACACATGTTGCCTTGTAGGAAGCAAGTAATCCTTTGGTTAGTTGAGCAATTTAATTTGAGTGATGTTACCTTGCGTCTTGTCAACTTGTTGCTTGGGTTCTTGGGTATAGTCCTCTTGTATTTTTGTCAGTTAATTCAGTCTCCTAGCGTGTTAGATTTTCTTGGGATATTGGTTTAGATATGTTATGTTGCGCAAGGTTTAATGTCACACCTATCCCCTTGTGACGTCATGATCCCTAATGAGGGGATCATGGCGTTCCCTGATGGATAGATGTGAGTGATAGCATGGTCGGAAACTTGTGGTTCTCGTTGTTGGCATATTGTTTGTTATAATTGATGTTCGTACTAGGTTTTGTAACACCCTCATGCGATTGGTCTTGCATGCAGTAGAGGATTCTAGTTACTATTCGTTGAAGTCGTGTTATCCTTTAGCTTGTAGGCATTTTCTTTCTTGTGTCGGGCAAGTAGTTATTTTTATCTGTCTGTTGATTATTGCATGTTTCATCTAGTTGCATGATGTGCTAGTATGTTGGGTCATTGTTGTATGTTTCCTGAATGAGTAAGTTGCATTCATTGTCAGGTTGTGATGATTAATTGTTTTCATTGATTTCCATCCTTCTTAAAACAAAAAACAAAAAATTATTTTCTTTGCATCGCATGTAGTCGTAATGAAAGGACCCGTAACATATGGTATCAAATCCGGTTCGACCCGCGAATTGGGATCACTACGGATCCAGTTGATTTTATATTTGATTATAGTTTTGCTAATTAAATTGATTTATTTGTGGAGGTAATCATGGTTAGAGGACATCGCAGAGGAAGATGATGGGGTGCTAGGGGAGGAGGCACAATTCCCCCAGTAGTATCCATGCCTGAGGGGTCTAACCCCTAAAGAGACAAACAGGTTGTCGGGTAGGAACAAATAATGGTGGGTGATGTGGTTGGGATGATAAGGTCATTTTAGCGGATGTCTGAGGCAATGATTAGTCGTTTGGATAGAGATGAGGTTAGGGCATAGACACCCTCTAAGGGTCCACCACGCGCTACGGTCGATACTTGTAGTATTCATCGCGAACTTAAGAATGTCAAATTTTCTGAGTTCTTAGGTGCCTCGGGTGGCGCAGCCACCGAGGCATGGTTGGAGAATATGGAAATGTTCTTTGCACTTCGTGACTATACCTCCAACATGAAGTTCCACATGGTGGTCTTTCAACTGAAGGGGAGAGATCTTCTATGGTGGAAGACGCTCCTACTACAATTGAACATGGTCGTCGAATATGTGTCATGGGAACTGTTGGAGGAATGGTTTCAAGAGAGGTATATGTTAGAGGAATTCATTGAGTGTCAGCTCAATGAGTTCAATGCCTTGAGACAGGGTGGTTGCACGGTGCCCGAGTAGGAGGCCTATTTTATGGAGCTACTTCGGTATGCTCTGAACCTGAATACCAAGAAACTTAAGGTCAACAGGTTTGTGTTTGGCCTTAATGTCAACATTTGTGAAAAATTTATGATTTTCATGCCTCAAACCTTGCATGATTTCATTCATAAGGCCTTCATAGCAGAGGAGGATCTTATTAGTTGGGTTCAGAGAAGGACTCCAGCAAGACTAGTAGGGCAGGTGTCATTTGGTGCGCAACAACATTAGACACTAGCTAGACATTCACCAGGATATTGTGGCTTCCAAAGAGGATACACTTTCACTACACCTCAGCGACTAGTGCCACAACAACGAACTCCTTACCAAGGACCAAAACACTCGTAGCAGCGTCGACCGCAGTAGTGTCAATTTAGGCATGTTTAGTAGAACGAACCAAGATTCCAGGCTAGTGGGTCGTCAACTTCTACATCAGATACCAGAAGTATTAGACCAAAGAAAGGGTTTTGGACATGTGGGGAGCCACATTACTAGCGCAACTTCCCAGTAGAAAGAACAAGAGTATCTGGATTAGCCGAAACCACTACCGTAGAAGATTTGGGAAAGGCCCATCGGATTCATGAAGCGTGAACAATTACCAGGTAGAGCACCAATCAACCGTGCTTGAGACGCCAGGTACCACCGCTGAAAAAACCCTTAGTATTTTGATTGATCCATGTGCTTCAAAGAGTTTCATTTATGGTGCATCACTAAAAATAATTAAGGTAAAGGCAGTCAAATGGGATGCTCTTAGCTTTGTATAAATGGCTTCTGGAGCCAAATAGAAGGTTGTTGGGAAGGTTACGGGTTGTATACTTAACCTGGGAGAGTTTGTCACTAGGGCCAACCTATACATCACAATCTTAGAATCTTATGACGTTGTGATTGGTATGGATTGGTTTGAATTGCATGAGGTGATACTCAACTGTAAGATGAAATGGTTGAGCTTAGTCGATGATGAGGGACAGAGACGGGTGATTGTAGGTCGAAACCAGGGAGTTTCCCTAAGGTTCATCTCTTCCTTGCAGCTATGGAATAGCATGTGCACGGGATGTAATATTTATGTGATCCTTACATTAAACGAAAAGGGAGTAGTGGAAGGTCTAGAAAACCTTCCAGTGGTGCGAGATTTTTTGAACGCCTTACCTGAGGATTTACCTGGGATGCCACTAGAGAGGGAATTGGAATTTACCATAGACCTAAATCTGGGGACTGAACCGATAGAAATAATGCCTTATCAGATGTCGACCCCAAAGTTACAGGAGTTGAAAATGCAACTGAAGGAGTTGATGGACCTAGGACTTATACATCCAAGTGTGTCACTGTGGGATGCGCCTGTTATTTTCATACAAAAGAAGGATGGATCGTGGAGACTCTGCATTGACTACCATCAATTGAAAAAGGAAACAATCAAGAATCAGTATATGTTGTCATGGATTGATGATCTATTTGATCAGATGAAGGATGTGACTGTGTTTTCAAAGATTGACTTGAGATCAGAGTATCACCAGTTACGGATCAAGGAGGACGACGTCCCTAAGACCGCATTTAAGACTAGGTTTGGAAGTTACGAGTGTATCGTTTTACCATTTGGACTGACGAACGCCCCAGGGGTATTTATGAGTTGATGAATAGGGTGTTCCATGAATACTTGGACAAGTTCGTCAAAGTATTCATTGACGATATTTTAATTTACTCTCGGACATTGGAGAAGCATGACGAACACTTGCACTTGATACTATAGTGTCTGTGAAAGAACAAATTGTATGGGAAATTGTCTAAATGATCGTTTTATCAGTCAAAGATTCATTACTTAGGGCATGTCATCTCCAACGAAGGTATCTTCATGGATCCAACAAAATTTGAGGCTATTATGGAATGGCCTATGCTGACGAATGTCTCAGAAGTGCGTAGCTTCATGGGTTTAGCGGGATACTATCGATGGTTCATTGAGGGTTTTTTGAAGATAGAAAATTCGATTACGGAATCGTAAAAGAAGAAAAAGAAGTTTGTTTGGACCAAGAAATGTGTGGAGGAATTTCAGAGGCTCAAGGAGATGTTGAAAATGACACCAATACTAAAGGTCCCTGACATGGATGCAGACTTCTTGGTATGAATTGACGCATCCAAGGAAATATTAGGCGAAGTCTTGATGCAATACGGTCGAGTGATCGCTTACATATCAAGGAAGTTGAGAAGGCATGAGGAGAACTATGTGATGAATGATTTGGAGTTATTAGCCATTGATTATGCCTTGAGATTTTGGAGACATTACCTGATTGGACGGAAATTATAACTAAAAATGGACCACTGTGGACTACAACACATCTGTACGCAAAGAAACTTGAATGGGAGACAATGATGCTCATCGGAATTTACTGGCGAGTACGATTTCGAGATTACTTACATAAAAGGTATAGTGAATAGAGTGGCAGATGCATTGATTCAAAGACCACGCATATTTTCGGTGATGCCTCTTCAAATGAATCTACGTGAAAAGATTCTAACTTTACAGCACGACGATGATTGGTACAAGGAGGCCAAGGATTTTATCGGATAGAACACAATGATGGTACCAATATTTGAAGGATTTACGTTTGACGACGATGGATTATTGAGTTTTAAAAAATTAATTTATGTACCACCCAATGATGAGTTGAGGAGTTTGATCCTTGACGAGGCTCATAGAGCTGTGTACATGGCTCATCCTGGAGTCATGAAGATGAGGGAATACCTTAAACCCTTATTCTTTTGGAAAGGTATGAAGGAAGACATAGTCAACTATGTGGCAAGATGTCTAGAATGTCAGCAGGTGAAGGATGAACATAGACATTTGGCAGGATTACTGCATCCACACACGATTACAGAATCGAAGGGGGAGGTCATTTCGATGGATTTCATTGTTGGATTGCCACTGATGGCAAGGAGACATGACTCTATTTTTTTGGTAGTCGACACTTTGACGAAGAGTGCTTGTTTTACTCCTATGCATACGATGTATCTGGAACCTGACATAGCAATATTTTTCATCAACGAGATTGTGAGGMTTAYATSSAWWAGTGTTTACTATAAGATKT